>JAIOTZ010000516.1:0-48920 GCA_023374045.1 Limonium bicolor
TCGGCGGTTGTATATAGGAACCGCCGAAAATGTCATGCTTCGTTGGCTATTTTGGGCGGTTCCTATATACAACCGCCGAAAATTGTCATTTTAGTTGGCTATTTTCGGCGGTTGTATATAGGAACCGCCGAAAATAGCATGACCCGACACACATTTTCGATGGTAATTTAAAAACCGCCGAAAATGGGGCCATTTTTCTACTAGTGACGACTAAGGTGCACTTGCCTTTTAGTTTGCTATAAATCTATATATATTAACGTGTAGGTTTTAGACAACAAGTTTTTGGCGCCGTTGCCGGGGAAATTGATTCCATCAATTTCCCTAGTTTCGGTAGTTCACTTGCTATACTGTAATATTCTGTTAATATTATTATTGTTGTTTGTTTATTTTTATTTCTATTAATTTCTAACATTTAAATTTCAGTCATTTAATTTTTGTCATCTAACTTCTAAAATTTAAATTTCTGTCATTTATTTTCAGTAAACTAACTCCTAACATTTAAATTTCTATCATTTAAATTTCTGTCATTTAAATTTTGTCAACTAATTACTAACATTTAAATTTCTGTCATTTAAATTCCAGTACTCTAACTACTAACATTTAAATTCAGTTCTTTAAATTTTCTTGTCATTTAAATTCCCGCAATTTAATTTTGTCCTTTTTCTTTATTTTTATTTTTATTATTTACTTAACCTGCAATTATTTTTGTTTCTTTTTGTTCACTTATTTTCTGTCTTTTTATTCTTGTTTTTTTAAAAAAAACAAAAATATAAGTGTTGTTTAATTAACGTTTATCAGCCTGTTTAAATATTTCTGCCTTTATTTATCTAACCACTGTTGATTTGGCAATTTCTCACAAACCACAAATTATCTTCTGTGCATGCCAAACACTCGAACCCGAGGTTCTCCACTTATCAGTCCGAGACCCGAACCCGAGCGCACTTTATTTAACACAAGAAGAAACCTGAGAAATCAAAACATGGCCGAAAACCAAGTTATAGATAAAATGGACCATGAAAATCAACCAGAACACCGTGCCCTCTCTGATTACCACCAACCGGATACCGAAGGAAGGGCATCAGCCATAGTTCTCCCCGAACTAACACCGCTAGAAACCGGACGATGGGCTTTCAAATCCCACTACATCACCGTCGTCCGGGATTTAGGCAAGTTTAGTGGAGCAAATCCAGATGAAGCCCCAAATCATTTAAGTCTTTTCCTAGACTTCTGTAATTCCTTTGGTCAAACCGGCAACGTCAAAGAAAGAATCCTTCTACAACTATTTCCTCACTCATTGTCAGATTCAGCAAACAGGTGGTACCGAAGTCTTCCCTCCCGATCAATCCATACATGGCTGCAAATGGCCCAGAAGTTCCTTGCCAAATACTACCCAACCAGTAGAACGAGGCAATTGATAGGAGAAATCAACACATTCTGTCAGGAACCAGGAGAAACATTGTACGACGCATGGGACAGATTCAAAGATATGCTGATGAAGTGTTCCCACCATGGTCTCGACGATCAATCCCTCTGCCTGTCATTCTTCAATGGCCTGGATGATGGGAACCGACTACTCGTAAATTCCTCTACAAGAGGAAGTTCATGATGAAATCTCCTCAAGAAGGGATGAACCTTCTCGAAACCATGACGAGCAATACAAGACAGTGGACGAGATCCAAAGGAAGAACGCCACGAGCAGCAGGCCTACTCCATGTTGAGCCTACGGATCATTTATCAGCCCAGATCTCGTCCCTTGCAAAGATGGTGGAAAAGCTAACAACATCTCAAAACGAGATCGTAAAGACAATAGCTTCCTCACCTCCAAGTTCATCTGCAGAAGGATGTGCCATATGCGCAGGTCCTCATGAAACCCATCAATACGAAGGTAAAAACCAGTACAAAGATGTGAACTTCATAGGAAACCGCCCCGGAAATTCCTACAACAATAACATCAACAACAACTCCCAATGGAGAAATCACCCAAATTTCTCATGGAAAAACAATGATCAGAACCAAGGAGGGCAGAACAACAGTTCCAATACCTATCAGGGACACAGACCCCTACCAAACTCTAATATGGGTTATAGAGCACAAGGTGCCCCTCCAGGTTTCAACCAACAACAACAACCATCTTCATCCTCTGTTGATCCAAACGCAAAACTCAAAGAGATGATGAAGGGATACATGTCTATGACTCAAAACCAGCTTTATGCACAAGAAGCTTTCAACCGAAAAATCGAAGGTAAATTCAATCAAATTGCAGAACAACTTGCTCGAAGACCGCATGGGACTCTCCCAAGCCAAACGGAGCCAAATCCAAGAGAGCAAGCCAAATGCATCTATGTGAAGGAACACAATGGAGAAAAGATGGAGGTGGCTAAAACAGTTAAGGTTCCAGAACTTCACCCTTCCCTTCAAGAGTGGGTAATAGCAATCGAAACTTCCCAAAGGAATGTAGCTGAACTGGAAAGCACCTCCACAGTCTATAAAAATCGCATTCAGTTTGAGAATACCTACCTTGAGCAGTTGGTGGCCGGCTATGAAAATGAAAAGCTCGATTTTGAAGAAGAAGAAGAGGTTAAGGCGATAACCTTGAGAAGCGGTAGAAAAACCAACGAGATTAACATCCCGCAAAGGTCAGAAGAATCCAAAGAGGATAGTGAAAAAAGAGTTGAGGTCCCAGTAGAAAAGACATCTCCCACCATCCTCACTATTCCATCAGCTTCAAAACCTTCTCCACAAGAACCGCCTCTACCATTTCCCAACCGACTCCAAAAGCAGAAGTTGGATAATGAATATGGGAAGTTTCTGGCAATGCTGAAACAACTAAACGTCAACATACAGTTTGTAGACCTCATTGCCAAAATGCCAAACTACGTAAAATTTCTTAAACACCTTATCTCCATCAAAACTAAATTGGCCGAAGTCGGTACCGTACCTCTCAATGTAGCTTGCTCAGCTATTCTGCAACAACCACTACCTTCGAAATGCAATGATCCAGGCAGCTTCACCATTCCAGTCACAATTGGTAGCACCTCATATCCATACTCCTATGCGATCTGGGTGCCTCCATAAATTTGATGCCCCTCTCCACTTTCAAAAGGCTGGGAATTGGAGAAATGAAAAAGACCAAGATGACCCTTCAACTGGCGGATGGTTCGGTAACTTACCCAAGCGGAGTGGTGGAGGATGTTATCATCAAAGTGGAACACTTATACTTCCCATGCGATTTTGTCATTTTGGACATCGAAGAGAACTCCACTACACCTCTCATCCTTGGACGACCTTTCCTTGCCACAGCCAATGTGCACATTTGGGTAACCCGGGGGATAATCACCCTTCAAGCTTATGATGAAAAGCTGGAGTTTGCATCAGGAAGGTCTCCAGATAACAAATCCAAGGATCTCAAGTTTGTGAGGGACACTCAATCACCATCATCCCCACTTCTCTTTGTCACCTTTCCAGACGGAATGTCCATTACAGACATACCACCACCAATCCCTGATGAAGAACGGGATAAGAAAAGAAAACATGCATCCAGGTGGACACTCAAAAATACCATCGAGTCATGCTTTGGTTCCCCTCCTCATGACCACCCCCCAGGTTCAATCTAACCAAAGCGTCTAGCCAAAGACGTTAAACAAGGGCAGCTTTCCGAGAGGCAACCCAAATGAACTTTTCTTTTATTTGCTTTTATGCTCTTTTAATTTTCAGGTTCTCTTTAAATTTTATTTTTGCTAAATTTTAACCCCGTTCGTTGTATGGTTGCTTCTAGTGTCTTATGCAGATGCAACTTCATGTCTACACCGCAACCAAACTACGCTACTTGAGCCTGAAGCTCAAGTGTGGGGGAACTCCTTTAAACGCAAGCAAAAACAATCTCAGGGGAGTACCAGTTTCTTTAATTATGCTTTTATTTAAATGAATTCTGTGAGGAGAACTCCTGTGCTTAAATGTTTATTTGTGCGCTTTATGTTTTTCTCTATTTTATCTACTTACCGAAAAGGTCTTCTGAAACACTCCTTTGTTTTTCTGGTGAACAATGAGGACATTGTTCAATTTAAGTGTGGGTGTGAGTGCCCTTTTCGGCGACATTTTGTGCTTAAAATGCTTAATCTCTCTGCTTATCTTGCATTTGTCCAAATTCAATATCGTGGACCCTTTATATGTGGGTTGTTCTCTTTTAGAATAAATACTGTTATGAATTGTGGGATAAATGGTACAAAAATTTTAAAAATTTTGATTGCTTTTGAGGAGCATTTTTATGCGGTGTGACCAAATGATCTGCAATGGTCGGATTTTAATTACTCAGGGGTTCTTTCTGTCTTCTTTCTTAGGGATTGATAAGGGATGCTTCTCTGTCTAAAAAATATAATAAAACAAGGGACTTGCAAGACACCATTGGTAACCAACAAAGAGAGTTGAGTGTTCTTAAAAACAAAGGCTTGAAGCCTAAATATTATCTTCTCATCTCTTATGCAAAAGTGAAACAAATGCATAAATCTATTTTTCCTTTTGTTTTCTCCTCAATGCCCATTCTTGAGAGAAGTTGGCCGTGGTAAAAGATCTCAAAGTCACCTTAGCTAAGAAGCATTGAAGTACTCCGGATCATACCCCGAAACTCTAATTTTTATTTTTACCCTGAGTACACTGTGCCACCAGCAGTTGATGGATCACACTCCTCGAAAAGTTTAAAGATCATGTACTGTTCACCTGTTTATCCTACCCTTCATAATAATATTTGTTAGTATTGAGCATTCCCTACTTACTTGGGTACATGGATTTGCTTGAGGACAAGCAAAAGGTAAGTGTGGGGGTGTGATAAGTGTCCAAATGAGCATGTTTTATGGGTGTATTTCATATATTATATCAGCACTTTTCTTGCACATTTCTAACTTATCGTATGTTTTTCCTCTAGTTTATGTTTTATTGGTTATCTCACGAATTTATTGGTTAAAACATGAGGAAAAACCAAGCTAGGAGCAAAGTAGATGAAGAGACAAACGTGTGGGCGCAAACGGATCTTAAATCGGAGCTGGAACGAATATTTTAGGAGCAAAACAATTTCGTACGAACCACTGTCCGAAACCTATACATGTCCGAACCAGGCTGGTCCGGAGAGTGGTCCGAACAATGCAAAAATGGCGTCCGTGGTGTGTCCGCTCAAATAAGGACAGACAAAATGCATCCGTGTCACGTCCGCAGATAAAAGGGCGGACTCAATACAAGCGTCCGAACCAGGAGATCTGGACGCTGGTCCGGACGCGGCTAATTGAAGGATCCGTCCGTGGAAAATTGACCGGACAAGGGGCGGACAAGGCATAAGCGTCCGTGGAAATAAGCCAGGACAGAAGGAAGGACACAATGTGTCCGTGGAAATATGGACAGACAACAGATAAATGTGTCCGTGGAAATCTGACCGGACAACAAATAGAAATGCAACCCAGATCCAGAAATTGACGCGACTGGTTTCCTTCGCAGACCGTCTTCCCCAATTGCTTCTCCTTTGCGGCGCCTGCAGACATACGCAGACATATCCATCTACTTCCTTCAGCAATATCAGGCGCCTGCCTTAAATCCCTCACGCGTCTGTCTCCTCTCCAGCTGTGTCTCCAATCAACCTTCCTCTACTTCTATATAAACCCAGCACCTTCAATGATAAACGAGGCACGTACGGGGGGAGACTGAAGAAATCACACAACAGCACCACACTCCTCCATTCTCTTCCTTTAATTTTCTCCCGTAACACCACAACACTCCATACTCACGTACACAAAAGAAATAGAAGAGAGGCAGCAGAAGTGAGAGCGAGTGTAGACCCGTTCTTTCTCTGAAATTAATGGCAAATTCTATCTGTGCTATCTTTTTATTTCCGTTAATGTCTGAGTAATTTTCATTTGTATCCTAGGATGGGGTTTGATCCTAATATTACTTAAATAAATGTTTATCACCTGTCTCACTTATTAAACTTGTTTTAATTCCTTTCAGCAAATATTATTAAATGCTTTACGTTACGTGACAAACTACTGCATTTTTCTGGTAACTATCAACATATGATTTTGAGATAGTCAAAGTACCATAAAGGAATAAACCTTGGTATTTACACTCCGGGTTGAGCAGGAAAATACTGAGGCTATTACTAAGAGTTCGTAACTGACACCTATTAACTCTAATAGACAAAATAATTGAGACAAGGTTATAAGTTTGTTTAAGTAATTTAGGCAATTCCCCCGCTATCCTAGGATACCTTTTCCATCCACATCAATTAATTCACCTTATTTTACTGTTTTAATAATTCTGTACTGATCCAACAACAAATCAAGCTTGCCTCCAGCTAAACCCCCTTTTTACTGTTTTTATTAAATACTTAGACTAGGATAATTGAACAATTTCCCTGTGGATACGACACTTGTTGTACTACTCCGACTAAGGTGCACTTGCCTTTTAGTTTGCTATAAATCTATATATATTAACGTGTAGGTTTTAGACAACAGTGATACCCATTGAGGATGACAGAGATTCGAAGAGTGTCATGTTCACATGTCATGGTGGAGGGCCACGAGGAGTGTTTTATGAGTTATACATCGAAATACCCAAAATTCCAAACATACCCCACCCTGCTCAACTGTTTCCCACCTCTAAATCTTATCAACCCCAAACCCTATCAAGTTTCACACCACCTGAAAACCAAACCCTATTTATCTCATTATCTTCTCGATACCAAACACAAATGACCTCTTTATCTTATCAACATGAATGAAGAACATATAAACTCTTCTTCTCCTCAACTTGAAGTGAGGCACTACCGATCAGAACAACTGAGCTCTTACTAAGTGCAATGGAAAAATCTTTACCAGTGGAAAATGTATAGATACAACCAGACACAGTAAATATGTGCTTCTACCGGTAATATTAAACAAGTTTCCTTACCAATAGTTTTAGGTGAATAGACCGGTCGTGATCAAAATGATCGGGCGATTAGAGATGAAAGGAATAACCGTCAGTTTAAGAAGTGTAAAATTATGTAAAAGTATGTAAAATATCCCACGTATTATAGAATGTTCTAGAAAAGTAGGGCTCATGATCGTGTAGGAGCGGTTAAGCTTCACGACAGGCCTATAAATAGGGACCATAGCTGTGTAAGAAAGCCCCACACTCACATCAAAACACCTTGATCATTCTACTTCTTTGCTTACTTACTGCCTTGAGAGCACTATGACGAGAGAGCGTAGTGGATTCCAACCACTTCATTTGGTGCCGTCTGTGGGAACGAATAGTCAGAAGACAACCACGATCTAAACCATAAATTCACCTTCTCGATTCGAAAATGGCACCAGGAACCAGAAAGGGAAAAGGAAAGGTAGCTGAAGCTGAGGAGACTCCATTTCGAAGCAAGATCTTCGTATTCTGATGAGGAGCTTCGCTCAGGATGTCAATGAGAAGATAATTGAAAGTAACGAAAAGTTCTAGCAAGAGCTCATGGAGCGAGATGAGGATTACCAAAGGAAGATGGAGGAGATGGCCAGCGTCATTGAAAATTTGAAAAACAAAGATGCTTCGAAGAGTGAAGAAGGAAGTAGGAAGGAGAAATCACTAGTGATCGTCACAGAGGAGGAAGATACTATAGATATGACTATGTATCCCTTCACTGAAAGCATCAAGAAATCCAAGCTCCCACCATTCTTTGTGGCGCCATCAATAGAGAAGTATGATGGAATTGGAGACCCCGCACAACACATTAAGAAGTTTATCCTCGTGATGAACATGCAAGGGATCAGCTCCCAGGCTCTCTGCAATCTATTCCCAGGGACTTTCACGAAGAGAGCCTTGAATTGGATCTCCACTCGGAAGCCACAGTCTATTGCAAGTTTCAAACAGCTCACCGAGGAATTTCAGCTTTATTTCGCAGTGAGTAAGAAAATCCAAAAAGATACCATCGAGCTAATGGATATCAGGCAAAAAAAAGGGGGGAGTCAGTGAAAGATTGCAGTGACCAATTCCATAAGCATGTTACGGAAGTGGACAATGTAGATGAAAAGATAATTGTGAAGATCTTCGAAAATAGTCTAGCTCATCCAAGGTTAGCCGGGAAAATCGCCACCAAGGCACCGAAAACACACAGGAAACTTGCAGAGATGTTGCATGAGTTCCTAAAATCACAGATTGCTGAGAACAAGACAAAGGAGCTTGCATCTAGTTTCAAAAACGCAAAGAAGCGAAGAGGAGGGAATCAGTGTGGAGGTGCCACTTATTGGGAAACATCAAAATCCAAGGCCTGGGGAGTGAGGTACAAGCCTTATGCAAAAGATTCCTCTAATTTCAACAGCAACAGACCAACGTTTAGGGCAAGGGCTATCACAATCACGCCCGGTCGATATGCGGCCGCAGTAAAGGAAAGGTACCTGCCTCCCCCAAAGAAGCCTGCTCATGGAGAAAATCCAGTGGCATACTATGAGTTCCACGGTCACTATAATCACCGGACAACTAACTGTGCTACATTATCAAGGGAACTAAAAAGAATTGATGAGCAGAAAAAGCAACAGATGAAACAAAAGCAAGAAGCTACCGGGTCGCAAAGGAACAACAATGAATATTAGAACCGGTGTCGAGTTGGACAATACGAGGGGAGTATGACAGGACAGAAAGAGGAAACTCATCCTGAAGTAAACCATAGTAAGTCTTTTGGTTTTGGTGTAATAACTGTTTATATTCAGAGAAATGGCCATACTCTGCGAACGAAAGGAAAACACATGTGCATGAAGTTCATGAGAAGCTTCCAGAAAGAAAGATTCCAAGGAGAGAGCCCCTGCCGCCAATATATTTCACAGAAGACGATGGAGTAGGAGTCTATTTCCCGCATAATGACCCCCTTGTCATTCGGGCCCAAATCAATGACAAAATGGTGGGCAACATTTTAGTCGATAGTGAAGCGGGGGCGAATGAAATCTCTGTAGAAGCATTCTGGAAGCTAAAGATCCCAGAAGAAAAGGTTAAGCCATTTACTGCAACATTTGGAGGATTTATAGGGGGAATCATAACACAAGCTTCAGGTAGCATCGATGTTACCATGACTTTGGGTCAAAAGGACGACAGGAGAATGGAAAAGATAACTCTATATATCATGAGAGACTTGTTAGGATACAACATTTATTTAGGTAGACCAGGCATCAATGCCTTTGGAACTGTTTGCAGCACATACTACCTCAAGTTAAAGTACTTGACCAGGTCGGGGAAATTGTTGTCTATTCCTGGAAGCAGGGGCGGACCCAAGGGGGTTCCGGCGGGGTCCCGGACCCCATAGCTTTTCTGATAATATTTTTTAAAGTATAGTTTTAATAACATAAAATTGAGTAAAATACTAAAAGTTGATAATAATTTAGTAATAGAAACATGTTCATATATGTAAGGTTGTAATGCTTAATAAATTTACAATCACACATTTATATTTAATATATGTTACTGTCAAAAAAAAATTTTGGACCCCATGAGATTTTGCTTCTGGGTCCGCCACTTGGAAGCCAGAAAACCGCAGGGGTATGTGAGGTAAGAATCGCTGAGGGGTTTCCAGAAGATGATATGGTGAAGGAGGCCAGAACTTCCTGGGAATATGAGGAAGGAGAGGTGAGGACCCGGACACATTTGGAAGAGCCGGAAAAAGCTTTAACTCTGATGGATCTCCCGAAAGAGTTACTTTTAAAGTTTGATTCTTCTAAAATTTTCAAAACTGGAAATGCTTTTGATTGTGATGAGCAGACCCGCTTAATGAGACTTTTGGAAAAAAAGAAGAGAAATGTTTGCTTGGAGTCCAAGAGACATGCCCGGGTGGACGCCAGCATTATCCGTCACAACTTGAATGTTGACCCCAAGTTCCCAGACATAAGACAGAGGAAGAGAATAATGGGAAGAGAAAGAGACGAGGGGGCTCGGGCAGAGGTGGAGAAGCTTCTTCAGCCTGGTTTCATTAGGAAAATCTTTTACCCAAAGTGGTTATCAAACGTTGATTAGCCAAAAAAGCAAACGGAAAGTGGAGGATGTGTGTTGATTTCACGGATTTAAATAAGGCATGTCCAAAAGATTTTTATCCATTTCCGCCCATAGACAAGTTAGTGATGACAACAACTCAGAGCAATGTAATGAGTTTCTTAGATGCATTCACTGGTTACAATCAGATAATGATGAATAAGAATGATAAAAAAACATCTTTCATCACCTTGACCGGTATTTTATGTTATAAGGTCATGTCATTCGGGCTAAAACAAGCGGGAGCAACTTTTCAACGAATGATTGACAAGGTGTTCCTGGGCAGTTGTCCCAGAACATTGAAGCCTATGTAGATGACATAGTGGTAAGAAGCGGCATAGTATCTCAGTACAAGAGTGATCTGGAAGAAATATTCAACACTTTGGATAAATACAAAATCAAGTTGAACCCTGAGAAATGCGTCTTTGGAGTTTCGGGGAAATTTTTTGGGCGTCATAGTGGAACAGAGAGGAATCGAAGTTGATTCGGAAAAAAACCCAGGCAATCCTAATTCTTCCCCAACCAAAGAGTATCAAAGACGTACAAGCTTTAAATGGGAGACTCACCACTCTAAGTAGATTCAGTTCTATGCTCTAGGAAAAGTCTATTATATTTTTTAACGTGCTTCGGAAGAATAAGCAATTCCAGTGGGATTCAGAATGTGCATAAGCTTTTGAACGAATAAAATAAATGCTTTGTGAGCTCCCAAAGCTTGGTGTTCCGTCCCCAGACCAAGATCTGTTCCTATACCTGTCAGTATTAGAGTGGGTTGTGGCGATTGTCTTAGTGATGAAGGAAGCACGAAGGGAAATTCCGGTTTATTACACCAAAATTTTAACCTCCACCGAGACAAGATATACTAACATTGAGAAAGTTTATTTGCTCTTGTCATAGCTTCCAAGAAGTTAAGGTCATATTTCCAGTCACATCGGATTACTGTCCGGACTAACTGGCCTCTAAAGCAGATCGCAAACAATCCAAATGCTTTCGGTAGAATGGTGAGCTGGACAGTTGAACTCACACAATTCAAGATTCACTATACCCCACGGGTCGCAATAAAAGCCCAAGCATTGGCATATTTCATTACTGAAACAAGTTTTTTTCATAAGGAGGAACGAGAGGTGCCTTACAAGGTATGAGTGAACAGGGCCCGGTGCAAGTTTGGAGTAGGAGTAGGAGTAGTGATCCAGACTCCCGATGAAAGAAAGATAAACTACTCAGTGAGGCTAGAGTTTGAGGTAACAAATAACGAGGCAGAATACGAGACGTTAATACAAGGGTTGGAAATAGCCTCCGCCTTGGGAGCAACAGGTTTTTTATATAATAAATTATGAGCCAAAGTAGAATTTTTTTCTTTTATTTTTCTTTTCTCCGAAAGATTCAAAAATTAACTATGATGAAAATATTGCAGATTTGGAAATACAGTCTGATTCTTTGCTTATAACAAGACAAAGCGAAAACATCTTTGAAGCCAAAGAGGAACACCTGAAGCACTACCTGATGAAAGTACAAAGCCTAAGAGTAAATTTTCAAAGTGCAGCCTCAGGCACATCCCGAGGGAACAAAACTCAGAGGCTGATGTCCTTGCCAAGGTGGCCAGTGTAGCAGAAGGAATACCGGAGAAAGTCTTGCTACAAGTAAGAAAATCCTTTGGAATTACGGATATAGATACAATGACCATATAAATAGCTCATTCGAAGGAATCATGGATGACTCCGATTGTCCGGTACATCCAAGAAGGGATACTGCCGGAGGACCCGAAAGATGCCAAAACTGTAAAAAGAAGAGCAGCATCATTTTTCTTTGAAAATAATCAACTCTACAAAAGGTCCTTCGGAAGACCGCCATTGAAATGCGTAACACCAGAGCAAGGTTTGGAAATCATTAAAGAGGTACATGATGGGATATGCGAGATTCACCAGGGAGAAAGAATGGTAATGCATAAAATCTTAAGAATGGGCTACTTTTGGCCAACGATTCAAGAGCAAAGTAATAAATATGTAAAAGAATGCATCAAGTATTAAGAGCACGGCCCGAGGATCGGAATCCACCTGTGAAGATGAAGTCTATAGTTTCACCGATTCCTTTTGCCAAATGGGATTGGATATCGTCGGCCCCCTTTTCAGAAGCCTCACCCGGAAGATTCAAGTTCATGTACATAGTGGTATATTACTTCACCAAGTAGGCAGAAGTCATGCCCGTGGTCAATACTACCGCATGAAAAACAGAAGAGTTTGTCTGGCAACACATAATATGTCATTTCAGATTACCAAGGGTAATTATAACGGATAATGGCGCACAATTCAATTGCAAAAGCTTTCGGGCGTTTTGTGAAGATTAAAGGATTGATTTGAGATTTACTTCGGTAGCCCACCCTCAAGCAAATGGTCAGGT
The DNA here is from genome assembly GCA_023374045.1 of Limonium bicolor. Taxonomy (NCBI): domain Eukaryota; kingdom Viridiplantae; phylum Streptophyta; class Magnoliopsida; order Caryophyllales; family Plumbaginaceae; genus Limonium; species Limonium bicolor. Next base: position 12,415 of record JAIOTZ010000516.1, read on the forward strand.
GCAAAATACCAATGGCCAAATTGTGAAATCTTTGAAGAAAAGGTTGGACAATAAGAAAGGAAGATGGGCAGAAATATTACCTCAAGTCTTACGGGCCAACAAAACAACGAAAAAGGGGCCAACAGGAGAAACACCATTCAGGTTGACATACGATCTGGAAGCGGTGGTGCTTGCTGAGATCATGTTCCCCTCGTCGAGAATCAAGAAATACAATGAAGAAGAAAATGATGAAAGTATCAGAGACGAGCTAGATCTCTTGGAGGAAAAACGAACCATCGTTGAGTTAAGAAACCAGAATGACAAGTTGAAAGTTGAGCGCTACTTTAATAGAAAGGTAAGGGAATGATCTTTTGTCCCAGAAGAATTAATACTCCAAGAAGTCAAACAACCAAAGAAATTACAAAATCAATGGGAAAGATCGTACGTGATTGAAGCAAGAGCCGGTCGGGCATCTTATAGGCTCTGAGACATGAATGGGAAAAAACTACCCCATTCTTGGCATGTAGAATGCCTCAAAAAAATTTATGTATAAGAAACATTTCATTAATATATTGCGGAATATACAAAGGCATAAGTATTCTTTAAAACTATGAGAAAGATTGAATCGACGATCTCACCATCAATGCGATGGTATAGTGTATTGAAACTACGATCTCACCATCAACGCGATGGTAAAGTGTATTGAAACGATGATCTCATCATCAATGCGATGGTAGAGTGTATTGAAACGACGATCTCACCATCAATGCGATGGTAGAGTGTACTGAAATGACTATCTCACCATCAAAGTGATGGTAGAGTGTATTGGCAAGACGATCCCACCATTCAAAAGATGGCAGGTGTTTAAACAAAGGCAAACCTTACGAAAAGTAAGAGGCGATGCAAAGCATTTAAAACATAGAACAACCCTTTTTAATATAAATAAAATTGCAACTTCTAAACAATATATTGTCGATGATATACCAAAAGAGTAGTGGACATTCACGTATGATGATGGGCACCGGTTTGGCATGATGACTACAAACTTAAGTGAAAGTTATAATGCGGTCTTTCTTGGCGCTAGAAACCTATCTGTTGCTGCATTGGTAGAGAAAATTTTTTATAATTGTGTCAAATACTTTGACACCAGAAGGGGTCAAGCAGCTGTAATGATGACTAGAGGAGAAGTGTACGCTGCTTGGGCGATGGAAAAATTGCAGCAGTGGAGACAAATGGCTAATGCTCACAGTGTTACAAGATTCGATGAGCCTAGGAAGTTGGTTGAGATTACCACTACATCAAGAGCATCTGCTTATGGGTTCAAGGGTAGCGACCGACACACCGTGAGACCTAGGGATGGTCATTGTACTTGCTAGAAATGGCATACTTTCATATTGTCTGGCAGCCATACACGAAGGTGATGATCCAGTCCTTACCTGTGTATTGTCTGGCTGGTCGTCACATTGCATATCTCAGGTGTCGCTTATATGCTTTCGTACGGTAGAGTGGCATCTCCTGGATCATGTGATGCGCTTGTTTGGCTGGATCTAGTTGCCACTGGTTGATCCCAACACTGACGGAGAGGATCCAAGGACAGACCTCCACACCATACCTAAGAGGCCGGACAGATTGTAACTGGGCCACTCATCATTCAAACTACATCGCCATGTGGAACCAGCGCACAGAAAGGGTCGTTGAGCTTCAATATAATGAGGTTGGTGACGCATGATGAGTGGTGTGGTCGCAACATCAGAAGGTATATAGGGCGCGATGGATGGTGAGTAAACATTACTTTAATTGTTGTAGTTCATTTCCAGTTAATCATTGAGATATTTTTTATGTTATCATGTGATAAACTACTGTGCAGTGCTGTGTAGGGGAACACCACAAATGAGGTCATCAGCATGCTTGAGGCGATGCAAGCCGCGATGCTCTTACGAGATTACGGGTGATGAGGGACAAGTACAATAACATATACTCCCATGACCACAACAAGACCCTGGAAACGTCTCTACCGATCAAATTGTTGACCAACCTGAGGGTCAAGATCAGGGTGGAAGACAAGGGAGTGGTCATCATGCACGTGGTTGAGCTGTTGAGCCAGACCTTCGTTAGGAGGTTTATGCATTCGACATCTCTAGTAGCATTCTCATATCTTAGGTCGACAATGATCCTACCCTGGTTGACACCACTGGGTTTGCTTACTATGGGAGCAGCTCAAACATTCACGGAGCATCATCATCAGGTGTCAGCACGAGTATGGATGTCAACTACTTGACGCCTACAAAAAACCTTGGCTTGTGTTCTAGTCCTACCACCGGAGCCTCTCTTAGGGATAAAGATCCCCAACATCATCATGATGTTGGAGATCTTAGTAGTCATGTAATTGATCCTAGTATCACGTCAGCGGTTGAGAATTCTCCACCTAGTGGGTATAGGACTTGGATTCATCATAGACCTAGATGAAATCTTATTTTTGTTACATTTGTAAACAATCGAAGTTAAGGATAGTATAATGATCATTTATGTATTTCATCTGGTAAAAAATGAGTGTTTCTAAGTGATCTGAACAAATGAAATAATCTCTTCAAGTGACACTTTCATTAATCGTTACTTAACAAATGACTCATGTGAAATTATCTCTTTAAGAGACGACTTCACCAATTATAAGTGCATGCCTGATTTACACTGAAATCGTCTCTTGAAAAGATTTTTAAACTCATTTTGTCAAAAGATGATTTCTATCTTATTTTCGTTCGCTGACTCGGACGATCCCCTAACACGAGTTTAAATAAAAAGACTTCAGCTTCCGAAATTAGAAAAATCATCTGTTGAAGAGATATTTCTTCGGAAAGTGTTATACAGTATAAGATTAGTTTTGGAAGGTTACGTATTTATTTTGAAAAAAAAGGTTATATATGATTTTTTATCACCCCGAAATATAGATGTAATGTTACCTATTATCCCCCTGAAGATGTTACGTTTATCCTGGCTATACAACTACCTCTGCAACAGCGTACTCCTGGCCTCATCCCTCCTCCGGACAAATGGGTTTGGGCCCTTACATCTTCAGGGAATTACTCAGTAAAAATGGCCTATCAAGCTGATCTAATAACTTCGTTGTCATCTTCCCATTCTTCTGCCTCAGCTTCCTTGTCAGGTCGAGCTTGTAAGAATTTGTGGTCTACTGAGCTTCCACCACGGATAAAGCTGCTTGGATGGAAAGTTCTCACCGGCATACTACCAACTAAAACATGCATTAGCGACCGCCTAAGGGTTTCATCAGATTCTGCATGCAAAGTTTGTGGTGACTCAGAAACCATGATTCATACTTTTATGACATGTGTTGGCATGGCTCAATACTGGTCCATGATGAAGATTCCATTGCCTGACCTACATAGTGATCAAGCTTTTCTTGATTGGTATTATCATATTTGTTTGTAGTAGTCAAATGGAACAATATAGACAACGACCACTCTTCTTTGGCTCCTTTGGTACGCACGTTGCCAATATAACTTTGGTCACACTCAGTCTTATGAGCAAGGGTGGTGCCAAGCAAATCAATACTTAAGTCGAGCAACAACTTTTGTTGCCGCCTCATTCACTAGTCTGCTCACTCATAGAGAACTACATAGCAACAGCACCTGGCTGGAACTTTGGATTGATGCCAGCGTTGATCAACACTTAAGAGTGGGTTTGGCTTACGTTGGACGTGTAAATCAGGTCACTATGTTTACTGGGATCCATAGCATGATGGGGGAGCATACATCTGTCGAAGCCGAAGCCATGGGGCTTGAAACAGCAATCCTTGCAACCATGCCCATGGGATACAGTCAGATTAGGGTACTCATGGACTGTAAGCCTATCATTGACTACTTGTCCAACGGCACGTCTACGTCTCTCTTGCCTTCCACCTTGGTTATCCTTCATTTAATTTCATCTTTAACAACCAATATTGTTGAATTATGTTGGTTCTATGTCCCTAGGACTGAAAATTTGTCAACTAATGCTTTAGCGAACCATGCACATTGTTCACAAGAACAAGCTTCATGGGGTCCGGGTTCCATCCCGGAGTTTGTGCTGAACCTTTGTGCTCTATAATATAATGGTTGGATGTTTTTTTTTTAAAAAAGTTACCTATTATCCCCGTTGGTAAAGCTCGGCCACATCGTCATACGGTCAACAGTCGGGCCGGCACAACTTTGTTCAAAAAGAAAAAAGAAAAGGTCGGCTCAACTCTAGTACTCTACAGCTTCAGGTCAACCGTAGGTCGGTACATTTTTTAATGAAAAAATAGGAGCTGGCTGGACATGGGAGCGGATCTGACTCAGATGAGGATGAATCTGGTGATCCATTTGACGCTCAATAATTTCCCGTGACCGTGATGAGTCATGACCAGTTCCAAATCCCAATCACATCACACGCAAGAGCAACTCAAGATATTTCCACCCCCCTCCTTCTTGATCATCAAGAAGCTGATATATCTTCTACTTACAGGGTCCTTTTTTAATCAATTGCCATCTAACTTCCGTGATCAATAAGAATTCACTTCTCATTTTTGTCGTCGATTCATCATTGTACGTATTCTCTGACCACACACATACATGTCCCCCTCCCTTCCTTCTTTTCGAAGCATCTAGAAGCGAATTTGCGGGCCATATAAATACCTCCTTTTCCTACCTCCCGCCTTCTCTGACAGCGTGTTTCAGGTTCGGAAGTTTTGGATTCCTGGTGCACCTTCTTTACGGTTGATCGGATCTTTGACTGTGTTCCTGCCCACCGCACAAGGAGCGAGCGAAAAGTTCGTTGATTATTTGAACTTAAAAACAACGGGTTTCTTATTTCTTTCCTTTCGGATTACTTGGCGTAAACAATTTTCGTTGAGTTTCGGTGTGGATCGTTGCGTTTTGTTTGAATCTTCCTCTGCGTATTTTGGAATTTGAAGGTAGGTTCTCTTTTCTGGACATTCGAGATTGGAACTGTCTAGGTGCCTCGTCTTTCTTTCGGGCCTAGTTCCGGTGAGCTAGAATTACACGGAACGGTTCTTAGATGTGGAACATTTCCAGGGTTGTAGTTCCTTTCCCGTTCTTTCTTTCTTTTCTTCTTACCAAGGGTGGCATTGATTCATCGAAGTAGAATCAGGATAATCTCTGCCTATTAATGAGCGTATTCTCTGCTAGGGAGGCTAAACGGAAGAGCCAATTGACCATAGCATTCCCTATATCGGAAGTCAAATTAGCGACAAGAAAAGCTTGCTGGTTGCTGGAAACCAGACATAAAAGTTATTCTTTGAATGTGAAGCTCTGTATCTTAATCGATTCATTTCTACGTTATTACAAATTTGATAATTTTGAAAGGAAAACCTTCATGAAAGTCTGCTTTCAGTGGCTTGCGCAATCTAACTGACATGAGGATAAGATTCCACTAATTCAAGTATATAATCTTCCTTATCTAGATGCATAGGTGTAGTTTTGTGGTGGTAGATACTGAGGTGGGAGTCGATCCAAGGATTTGTTTCTGTTCATACTTTCAAGAAGGCTAGGATTTGTGGCCAAGGTGCATCACTGTACAAGGAGTTCCCTTACGTGGCATGTAATGAGTGATAAGTCGCTTGTGGGGACTCCTGGAGGGTGTGTGCAGTATCAATACAGCTGAGCTGTTTTTCAGTTGAGATTCATGTCTCCTGATCATTCTTTTCGCCCAGCTGATCATCTGTTCTATCTTCGACAAGCTGATTCATATATCTTCAGAATCGCAGAACCATATAGCCTCTATGAAGTGTTCGTGCAGCTCCCGGCTTTACAAGTACATTATAATTCATCATTACTATGAACTACTTTTCTTTGCAGATTCATTCATATGCTAGCATTTCTTTCAAAATTCACTTTCGACCAAAATTCTTTAGACATGGGCAATTAACAATGAAATGATTTGCTTTCCAAACAAGAAAGCCATTTGATAAAGAACACTTTTGACAGCTTTATTAGTTAGGCTTGAAATCTAAACTTAACAGAGGACATCAAATTTGATGGAGGGGATATATATAAGGAAGAGGCAATCATCTCAACAAATCAAGCGGTTTAGTACAGGGTATAGGACTCTTGAAGGATCACAAGCTGTTGTCTGAGGAAAGGTCTCTAAATTTGGGCAAGTGAGACTTGAATATTGGTAAGTACTGTTGCAGGAGAAGAGACACTTGATTTCTGTCGAGGTAGGGATGTCCTCTATAGGGACATCAAAACAGACGAATTACCCATTGTTCCCTCTAGTTCTTCACTTATTTAGACCGGGACTGATTCTGTGATGTATTTCTGTCACCACAGTTGAGGAGTTTGTGCATCGTGCCTGTATAGTTGGAATCTCCCTATCAGACTTTGAAGGCTCAGCATACATGAGATTGTTGTTTCTCGCTATCAATACCTGGAAGCCTGTGGAGTTTCTTGGTGTTGATTGCGTCTTGTTTATGGAGATTCCTTGTAGATCTATTTGTTTAATGGTTTCTCCTCTTGAAGTTGTGCCGAATGGGAGCTGTTCAGTCTTTCTTCCAACTTGATTCGTGCTGTTTGCAAATGCTCTTCAGCAGTGTGTAGAAGAAAGCAGAGATGTTTGGCTCGATCACTCGCCCTTAGCTCTAAGCTATTGTACTCTTGGGGTATTCTTTTAAAACTGCTTTCAAATGCAGGTGTTAGGCTTGCCTTTTCAGCTGCTCAGAAAACTTTGAACCATGGAAGTAGCAAACCAAAACAATTCCTTGCAGCCTATGGAGGTCAACTGGAGAAGTACGGCAAATGTCTTGGATGTGCCTAACGATCAGCTGGAGAGAGGCTATATGGAGAACGGGTTTGGTTCGATGCTTGGTTCTTCTTTTTCATTATCTTCATTAGAGCTCTCTCAGTAATATCGTGTAATTCCATTTACAGATGTCAGCATTATCGCAGGCGCTGTAAAATTAGAGCTCCTTGTTGCAATGAGATATTTGACTGTCATCATTGCCATAATGATGCAAAGGTTTGTGCTCCTTAATGCTGATTAACTAATTAGTGTCTCCATACTGTGGGTCTACTAAGAACATTGTAATTTTGAAGTGATGATGGTGTTTTTTCAAATTAAGACTTTGAGATAAATTGCAGTCTTGCATGGGATACAGAAGATGTATCTGATATTCTGTCACCATGTCTACAAGTAATTACTTACCTTAGAAATTTGTAATTACTTCATGTTGCTGGGTTTTTGTGTTGGTGCTTTGTCTGGAAAGTTTGGTAGTAACTCTACTAATATCCATTCAAAACATCATAGCTGTTTACAGCTTAAACTATAAAAGAAATTCAAGAGGAAAATGCTGAGTTTTTCTTTTGCAGAACAACATTGATATTGACCAGAATCTGAGACATGATATTCCCCGCCATCAAGTTAAAGAGGTAACCTTGGGATACTAATTGATGATTATTCAATATATATTTTAGCATCTGTCAATTACTTGAATTGTGTTATTGTAGGTGATTTGCTCTCTGTGCGGAGCAGAACAAGAGGTATGTTTCATCCCGCCTTGACTAGAAGTAAATGCAAGGCGACCAGGTTCCATTTGAAGCTAATTTCGACACTTCACATTATGTCTGACTAACTGTTTTCATATAGGTGAGACAAGTCTGTGTCAACTGTGGGGTTTGCATGGGAAAATACTTCTGTGAAGAATGCAAGTTATATGATGACGATGTGAGTGCAGCCCCCCACCACCTTCCCTTTCTTATTGATGTAATGGTGTATAATCTATTATGCATCATGATAGCTACTCGTTGGAAGGAATTGAAAACTGGATACTGTTGGCATTCTCAGTTGAAAATATGTATTTCTTCCATCTCCTCGCACCTCCTCAGCTCAACTGACTTAGTTCTGTGTTTTTTCAGACCGCAAAGAATCAATACCACTGTGAGGGCTGTGGCATCTGTAGGTATGCTTTTCTGCCTTGTTGGAAGACTAGTTCCCTGGTTATTGAAGAGAAAAAGTATGGGTAAATTTAGAGGTCTATCTCATGTAAATGCATTTCAAAGCAACTCTGGATATCCATGCTGTCCTATATTTGCACTATTATCTTGTTCCTTTTGGGTGCTGATCTTTTGTTAACTGGTGGTTTTCCATCTGTATGGCAGAACTGGAGGGAGAGACAACTTCTTTCACTGCTCCAAATGCCGTAAGACTGCTCTGTCCTCTTTTCTATTACTGTGTTCTTAATTTTGTGATGTTGCCTATGTGCATTACATATATATCACATTCTATTCCAGGTTGTTGTTATTCTGTTGTACTGAAAAATAGCCACCCCTGTGTTGAGGGTGCAATGCACCACGACTGTCCTGTTTGCTTTGAGGTAAGAATCAGCCTAACTGGATACACCTCTAAGACATTGAGAAGAGATCATGATGTAGGGGCTGGAATTTTAGACTCATCATCGTCAAACTCATTTCTCTAATTGCAGTATTTATTTGAGTCGAGGAAGGGTGTGATAGTGATGCCATGTGGACACACTATTCATGAGAACTGCTTGAAGGAGATGCAGGAGCACTACCAGTAAGTGCTGTGCTGTCATGTTGGTTTGATGATGGCCAGAGGGTTCTGTATTTTGGCCTTTGTCATCTTATTTTCCTACCATTGCAGATATGCTTGCCCTCTCTGCCTGAAATCAGTTTGTGATATGTCAAAAGTGTGGGAAAAGTTTGACGTGGAAATTGCAGCCACACCGATGCCAGAGTCATACCAGAACAAAATGGTGAGCTTTCTCCAAAACAGTACATAATATTGAAAAACTTACCAATGCGACGTCCCAGTGGAGAACTTGTAGTGGCTTATTTTTTCAGCAATGCTGCTCTCGTAATAAGCATTTAGTGTTGCACATTTTGCCATGTTGGATTCCCGAGTCTTTTCTATTCATCCGTGATGTGATTGTTAACCTGTGATCAACATGATTTATTGAGAATGCCTACTGGTGCTAAGATTGCTTTCTGTTTGCTTTGGCCGTTATAGGTTTCAATACTTTGCAATGACTGCGGGGCAAACTCATTAGTTCGGTTCCACATAGTGGCTCAGAAGTGTCCCAACTGCAAATCATACAACACCCGCCAAACCAGAGGCTGAGTTCGTGGCCACCTCATTGATGACTTGATAATAGTTATGGTGTCTTTGCACGAAGGACCAGATCGATTGTTGCCAGTAACTACACCAGTTGTTCTACTTTCACTTCTATTGCGTGTGTGTCTAGGCGACATGGAGCTTCCACTGCCTCATCTCATCGCTTTGATCGGAGCATAAACAGATCTATTTAGCTTCAATTCCTTTGTCTCCAGTTGCCTTGCCTCTTCAAAGTTTCACTTTCTTAGTAAAATGTACCCTTTCTACCCTCCTTTTCTCATTTATCAAACACCACCCGCGTCGGTGTCGTGATTAGGCCTAAGATTTGTTGTGACCCTTCCTGTGTTTTCGTACTACTTTCCTCACTTGTACTATGCAAAGTAATTGTTTCGAATTACCTTCAATTGCAACTACCTGAGTTTTCAAAAGATAACAGCATCTTGCACAAATAAAGTTGAATATGACATCTCGTGAAAGCCACAGTAACACATTCTGGGTGAAACAGTCCTGAATTCTATATAGAAGGCTCCTGAAAAAAGTGGGGATTGGATTCCTTTCATCTTTTAACCATAGACATACAAGCCACTGATTACAAATCAATTTTATCGATGGTTCTTAAAGAAGCGTATTCGTGGTATTGTAATAATGACCCGTCAAACGTCCAGCTTTCAGGTGTGTGGTCATTAAAGGAAAAAAGGTGAAAGGAAAACTCCCCAGCACCCCACTATGCATTTAAAATGAATCTTCCTTTTAGCTCTATGTACTATTTGGAGATTAATTCTCTCGGGACTTGAGGAGGCAAATAATGCACGCCAATGGGTACAGTTGATTACGATACTGATTTAACCAAGCAACATAATAATGAAGTTGAAAGCTGCTCTTTTTCATTATTTCAATGGCTAATTAGGTTATTTGCTAAAAAAAAAAATAAAGGTTGCTTTGAGTCGGACAAATCTATAATTGTCTACCTAACAGGTACAGGGGATTCACTATTATACTCGTAAGATTGCACCGCATGAGCAACGAATATTTCACAGGAGAAAAACGACAAGCTGAAATGATTACACAATTAAAGGGGAATAATACGCAAGATGAGAGGCAACAAACAGCATCTCAATTGAACTATTCGAATCACATAATTGCATAGAACTTGCACACAGATTAAAGAGTAGCTGGCAGAGAATTGACAAAATATGCTGGAATTTATATTCTCTTGATTTTATATACTCAAAGGATGGCATTGTTCCAAAATCAGGGAAATTTCTAACCCAGGGTAAAAGCTAAACAATACAACGCTCATGGTCTGGATCATACTTTGCACTCTATCACCAACAATAAAGAGTTGCAGTACAAACACAACCCACACTAGAGCAAACCCACCACAACCATGTACATATCTAGGTAAGATAGGGTTGGTGCAAAACTCAGAGCAACAAAAAGATGACCAAAAAAAAAAGAACAAGGCAACAACTTTTTATTGACAGACGATGAAGTAGACGATTATTTAATAGCTACTTTCAGGAAAAACCGTTGATCATGGCTGGCTGTTCTAGCAGTACTACTAGTAGCAGCAGTAATGGCTTGAAGGAGCACAAGTAATAGATCACTCTCCTCTCTATTGTAGCACAGGCAAGACGACAGGTCAAATAATGTCGTCATATTCTGCTTCTTCCTCTTCAATGCCGTCAGATTCCAGAGATCTGTTGGGAGCTTGAGCCGCCTCATGGCTGCTGGATATTTTCTCCTTTCCCTCCTCGATCAGAATCTCCTCTGAGCGACAATCGAAACTACAAAACGCTTTCTCACCTCTGCAATTTATGAAATTAACAAATTAAGCAAACGTAAAACAAAGTTTTAAACAATGGGTGGAATGCATTAATTGCTCTAATTACTATGCGTTTAGGTTGGGAAATGAACCTGTACATATAGATATCCTTCCCTTCTTCCAGCTTCTTGTTGCAAAAATGACAGAAGCTTAGGAAATTCTCTGAAGGGGATGATGAAGAAGATGGTTTCCGCAGCTCCAATAAAGGAGTAGTAGTTACATTAGTTGTTTGCATATCACCTGCAGCTCCACTATCTGTCCTACTAATGCTGTGAGCTTGATGGCCTTCCAATATACAGTCACCATAGATGTGAGTTGTTTTGGGGTTGGGACCACGGGTGATTACACAGGTATAGTCCTCTGAGAGCTCAATTCCAGCTGATAAAAGAGGCTGATGATGAGACCCATTGTTTGATTCATCAGGAATCAAAGGCGGGATTTCGGAATCCAAAATGGCCTGATGGATGGGTTCGTTCACTAAACAAGATCTCTTGTTAGTAGTGCCAAAACTAGCTCTTCGATGATCAGCTAAGCGGTGGTGCATGTAGGAGGATCCTGAGTCTACAGAGAAAGACTGGGTTGGTTCAGGTTCTAAAACATCTTCCCCAATCTGAAAAAAGACCTCGGTCTTGCGATGGGAAGACTTCATTGGTCTAGGAGTATATAGCGCAGGGCTGTTGTTGTTCAGCAACGAGTTGGGAGACTGAGGAGGAACCTTTATCAACTGCAATGGAGGTTCCAGATTTGGATTTAAATTCTTGTTCCTAATCTGCAGCCCAAACAATATGTTCCTCTTGCCATTGGATAATGATTTTACAGTTTTCCCACCACAGCTCTCATCATAACTGAGAGAATCAAGAATGCCTAGCCCTACTTTGCTGCTGCATTCCCAGCACTTGTGGTGATGGCGGCAGTGGAGATCGTGCTTTGGGAAGCCAAATGAGCTGCTTCCCAAGTTAGTGAAGATCTTAAAGTCTAACGGAGATGTAGGGCTTCTAATTGAGTCACAATCTAAGACACACTTGGGAGTCATTCCTAAATAAGACCTGGGACATTGAAGAAATTAGGACTAGGTTTTTGTTTTTGGTTTTTCCCTGATATATAATCCGGATGTTGTAAATTGGCAGTGGTGTTGGAGGAGACATCATCATCAAGCTTTGTTATCTGAACCTTTTCTTGATTCTTTGTATTTGATCTGGCCCTCTTCCTCAGCATTGTCTAAGAAGAGCCCTGAAGTTAAAAAAATTTTAAGGGACGATCAATAATCAGATCGTACAAGTTGGAAGATTATATAGTTCATAGTCATAGCAAGTCAAAACCTTCTGGGCAAGGTCGACAGCAGATTATAAATAATGGTCAAAAGAAAACAATGTTTCAAAGATGTGGTGAGTGAGGACTGCAAGTGAAGAATCTATGAATAGTTGAATTAAGGCAAAAGCTCTCTCCAGATGATTGAAAAAAACGAAACCCATATGTTTGCAGACTGAGAAATGCCGATCGACCTCATAATCCCTATTTTGAAAACATATACATCTTCCTGATTCTACACAAAACCCAAGTAGAGGCAGGCAACACAGAAACAACAACCCAGGTACAGATGGCTGCAAAAGTAAATGAAATCAGAGCCAATAGCATCAAAACTTAAAACCGGACTATCGATCGAACAAAGAATCATTACCGACATGGCAATGTCATCAATATTTGGAAAGATAAGACGAAAATGGGAGTAATAATTCTCCGGGAAAGGAAAATAGGAAGATCAGGCAAAGACAAGCCAACAAAAAAGATTCTCACTTCTGATGAAAAAAGACATAATAATGCGCTAATTCATTAATCGTAGAACAGTAGGGAGATGTAAGCAGTAAGCAGAGATGCAGAAAACCAAACCTTCGTTGTTCTCCCTTGAGAATGGCTCGGGGATAAAACCGCCTCGGAGGAGGAGGGAGAGAGGGAGAAGAGGAGGAAAGACCCAACAAAAATGCAGCACAAAAGGATTGTACAAACTTTACTCACTATACTCAACCCACCCACCTCTCTCTCAATGCATCAAAATCAGCGAAGAAGCAGAAGATTGTGGGAGAGAGAGAGATTCTGAAATGCTCCTCCTTCTTCCTTCCCAGTCTCCCCACTACCACCTGGGTTTTAAGAGTGTCAAGCGGTGAGAAATGATCGATGATCAACGGTCACGATCAACTAGATGGTTAAAAAAATGGTTTTTTTGTTACGGATTTCTTTCTCTGAATTTTTGCCATTTCCTTCGTTACTGTTGTCTGCGTCTGATAAGAGAAGACTAGTCATTTTTGCCATGTCAGCACGGCATTCAGACTACTAGTACGGGAAGGGAGACCCCATTATTGCTCAAAAAGAGTTTTGCTCACTAATTAATTCTTCCCAAAAATTGAATAACTTTTCCAAAACAAAGTATTAGTATTGTCTATGAAATGCCTCAATCGTGTTACAGAAAGAACTATATTTCAGATGTCATCCTCTTTAAGTATTTACGTCCGTAATGTTTTCCAACCAAATGAATAAGGCGAAATTACAGTGAAAAATTCGAATCTACTTTCCTCCGCAAAACTATATGTTGCAGAAATTTGTTTTCTAAAATTATTTTATCTTATATGTTTAATATTAAAGTGAAAAAATGTGTCAAAAAATAAACATGAAGATCAATTAAGGACGGAGGGAGTAGAAAGAAATAAATATATATATTCCACATACTTGGTCCTGTACATAAATTAAACGACTCCTAATGGTTGATATAATTAGCTACGGCGACTTTTAAACTTCACAGATCACGAGAAATTCCATCGACCATATGTTTACTTATTTATTTCATTGTAATTAGTATACTGGTCTGGTGTATTCGGTACGTTAGAGCTGGAGAGTTGTTCACAAGCTACAAAATTTCAGGTTAGCGATGCTGAATTGCTCATCTAAAATAATAATTTCTCAGATTACAAAGAATCCTTGGACTGCGCAATATCCTATGTGAAAGTACTCTCTTGATTATGACACTAAAGGCACCAAATACCATATCCGCTTGTCTACCGTTTATAAGCATCTAGTGTTTGGCAATTTTAATTAGGGTTTGAATTCAAGAATCACCCCTCGTAAGATATAAAATATCCTCAATCTAAATCATAGAATATTATTGACTTTTTAAAGGACAACTCAAACTTTGGGCTTCCAGCTACGGAATGCAAAATTACAATATGTTAGGTAAGTTTGTGAATATGGGTTATCAAGTCCAATTGGTGTAGTGCTCCTGTTCAGTTCAAGGATTTTTAATAATTTGTGTGTAAAGCTATAACACAGATTTACAAAAACGTCAACATCGGTGCACTCATCATTTCTGAAGATGATAAACTTATCATTTTCTAACAATGTTAGAAGTCAAATAGAAGCAGAGATAGAAAAAAAAATGATCCAGCTAATTAATTAATGTTGTACCATTTTCCATCTCACTCTCTAAGAACTAACTCGAGAAATTATAACCTCATGCAAGAAATACTATGTTGATACCGTCTTCTCTATTCGCTTACATGTTTTTTTTTCTCTCAGTCTCTTCGGTCATGGTGTTATCACATTCTGACTGAAACGTCTTGAGATATGTAGGTTAATCATTTCTTTTTGCACGGGGTGAGTTTAACAAAAGTCAAGTTAGGTTTATTCTCTTTACGTTTTGCTGGTGTTGAGTGTTTTTGTTCTTATCATGTTCTTTGCCTTCTCCCTTTCCTTCCTTTACATCTCTTTTGCGGTTGTCTTTTTTGTTTGCATGTCCACTTCTGACTTACCTGAGTTAATGGAGAAGTTGGTTAATCATTATGCGGGGCTTTCACTTACTAAAGAGGAGGGGGAGTTGACTAGCTTGGATGATTTAGCGGAGGATGGGCAAGTGTTTCCATTCTAGTGTTGTCTACTTGGGAAGCTATTGTCCACAAGTCGTCCACACGTGCGTGCTATAGAGCATACACTAGATCATGTATGGCAAATCAAGGGCGATTTAAAGGTTCGTACAATGGGCAAGGACCTGTTCTTATTTGAATTTCGAAAGAGGATATGTTGCATGCAGTTCTTAATCACGGTCCTTGGTCATTTGATAAATCTCTGCTGGCTTTTCAAAGAGTTATTAAGAGGAAAGCACCAAGGGAGCATATTTTTTGGTGGATTCCAATCTGGGTACGTACATGATGTAGCTTTTTTGTTTTATCATTGGGACTTTGCGAGGAGATTGGGGGAGCGTGTGGGTAGGTTTGTTAAGTTCGGTGAAGATGATGGGAGAATAGGAGGTGAGTTTATGAGGGTGAAGGTTTTTATTGGATATTTGTAAACCGGTGTTGAGGTGTGTCACTATTTCGGTGGGTGGTATACACACCGTATTGTGCATCACGTGTGAGCGCATGTCAGCCATCTATTTTGGGCGTGGTCTCTTCCTGCATGCTACAAGTGATTGACAAGTCTGAAATTGAGGAAGGAGCCTATTCATATGACCCCTGGCTTAAGGCTTCGGATTAAGGTTTGGAAAAGGGAAAGGGGGAGGAGAAGATAATGATGAAGTTTGGCAGTATAAGTGGGGGTTGTTGGGTAAGGAGATTGAGCATGTTGTTGATGAAGAGGAGAAGGGTCATGTAAGTGATCATCATGGGGGTGAGGATAATGGAGAGAATAGTGAGTATCTGAATGAGTCACACAGCTTGGGGGCTAGAGAGGATAAAATGCCTATTTCAATGTCGATGGATGAGGGGCCGCTGTAGGGGGCAAGAAGAGAAATTTTGATCATTTATGCATGATGCTTCTTTGGAAGAGGTGTGGCAGTTGAGGAAGCTTGAGGACCACTCAAAGAAATGGAAGGCAATACAATCTAAGCTTGGACACACTCAGTTGACAGATTCCCAATCTGCGAAGGTGGTAGCTGATGGTGTTCAGATTTCTGATATATAGGCAGCCTCCAAGGAAATTGGGGGCTGCCTAGAGAAATGAGGTTTGGGGGTACATAACTGTTGGGGATAAGGTGACCCCCGTATAATTAGTCTGGTACTTGGGAAGATAAAAAGCAAGTCACCTAGGATTTTGTGTTTTGGTAATGGGTGTTCCGGTGAAGTGTTTCTTCGGTTTTAGGATAGATGGCCACTATATCCTAGTATAGTAGTGTGTAGTAATTTTTGTACATGTTAGTACTTTGTGGCTCTAGCGGAAGACGATGGATGGGTTTTTGGCATAACTATTGCTCAACTTCTGGTTGTGCAACGATTTGTTAAAGATTTCGGTTATTGTAGATTTTTTGTGTGGGTATATGGTTGGGTGGATTTGGGGAAAAAGGTACGGCTGATGGGGATTATATTGCTGGCATGTGTTTTTGCTTCTTCCGTGCAAGGTTATTAATATTTTCAATTGAGATAGCTTTTCCTTGGCAGCGTTAGAGATGATTTGAAAGCCCGATTGGTCTAGCTGGTTATCAAGTATGTGTTCTGATGCTTGGTGTGCATTTTATGCTGAATTGGAACGAGATGAGTAATAATAGAAGGATGGATGTGGCGGTTGTAGTAATGAGTAGTGACAGGTATAGTAGTAAGTGAGCAATCAAGGTTCAATTGTAGGTAGTTGTTAATCGGATGGTTATACAAATACTATTGTACAACCGGTTATACGTTAAGCATCGTACAACCGCTATTTAAGTTCAAAGGTTTGTTCAAATTGAAGTATTGATTGTTCAGATTGATGTGAAAGTTATCTGTGTTATTAATTATAAAGGTTGTTCAACTTTATAATAGTTGTTAAAATTAAATGTGAATATTGTTCAAGGACGTACCTTATTATCATACAACCAGTTGTATGATAGCCGGATTAGGATGGTTATGGGTTCTCATTTTGTGATAACATGTTGGGAGAGAGTGTAATGAAAGGGTAGGCTGGCTTAGAACTCTTAAATTAGGTATTATTCCATTCATGAAATGATAAGTTATGAGGCGTTTGTTTTTCAATAAACAAGTCACTCCACAAAAAATAATAAAAATAGAGATCAAATAGATAAGAAAAGAAACGTCATTTTTCAAGTAACAATAGAGCAATGGTACTTATTGTTATTTACCCACCTTCAAATCTTTAAACCTGTTAATTGTTACAATTAATCATTCATTTTACACACTTCCTTTAGTATTACTTTTAGGGAAAATTACATCTCCCACCCATGACGTTTGGCAAAATTACACACCCCATTCACAAGGTTTTAACAATTCCTTTCCCCACCCATTTGGTTTCCCTCATTTTACATCTGGTAACTTTTCTGGTTTTTTTTTCAACTTAAAAGATGCTCAAATGTTGTCCAAAATTTATGAAACTTTACATGGACGATGCTAAAGTGTTATATTTTGGTCCAGTGCCAAATCACTAGTACAAAAAAGATTTTAAATGACGCACTTTAAACCACGGTTAAATCTGTAACCGTCGTTTAAATATTTTAAACCACGGTTTTTAAGCAAACCGTCATATATAGTGCACGCCTCATTGAATAAACGACGGTTCTCCAAAAACCGTCATATATAGTTTGTACTTTTTGAAGATAAAACGACGGTTCAGTACCAACCGTCGTATAACGGGTTTATAAACCACGGTTCGTTAGCAACCGTCGTTTAAAGTTTTACCGTAAGAATTATAAACCACGTTTCTAACAAAACCGTCGTTTATTACGTCTTTAACGACGGTTCCTTGGTAAACCGTCGTTTAAAAGTCATTTAATAAAAAAATAAAAACCCGACCTTTCTTCTTCCTCTCCTCCCGCTCTCTGTTTCCCCTGCGATTTATCGACGATTTTCCATCGCCCCGTCTCCCCGCCCTCGAGCTTGCCCGTCCTCCTCCTCCGCGCCGTCGAGCTTGTGCCCATCTTCCTCCGCCGTCGAGCTTGTGCCCATCTCCTCCGCCGTCGACTGTGTGTGCCGTCCTCCTCTGTCTCTGCCCGCGTCGCCATTCTCGGCCGCCTCACCAACCGTCCCCCTCGCCTGAAGTGTCGACCTCATCAGCGCCGGTGCCCCAAGGTAAAACCCTAAACTATCTTCTTCGTTTTTTTTATTGTATGGGGTGTATAATTATATCGAGCTAGTGTATAATATATGGTGGTTTTGTACGCGATGGTGGCTTCTCTTTCTGCTATGCTTGACTCAACTACGTTGTTTGTTTTATATTTAGTTATTTTTTGAATAAGGCATCAATGATGAGTTATAAATCTTGATTAATTGAAGTTTTGGGACTTTATCTAGGCTTTGAGAAGACTACTGCAATACTAGCTAGAAAATTAGTTCTTAATAATAATGGTGATTAATTTGCTTTGCGAGCGAGGAGAAGAGTGTTATTTAGCGGGTTGGATTTGTTAGTATACCAGAAGTAACTTTGAGATAGATACCTATTCTCGTTGAAACACTAGAAACTAGATAATATCGTCCAAAGAGTAGTAACAGCTGGACATATGTGAAATACGTCATTTGTGGGAGATTGACATGGATAAGCTCCGTGGTGAACGAGAAATGTAAGTGGAGAAGTGGAAGTGGGGATTCGTCTGTGAGTAAGGAGGCTGTTGAATTTGTTATGGTTTCTTACATTATCTGTCTAGCTAACTTACTTCAGTGATGAAATAATGATCGAGAAACTAGATGATATGTTTTGATTTTCTAGTGTCGGTTGAGATTATATTTTCTGTCACATTATGATTATTACTGTTGTTGTTATTGCGATCGAGGGAGGGAGAGAGAGTCGTACGACGTATGTTTATGCAGGGGAAAAAAGAATGAAAACAATTCTCTACAGTTCTCTTAAATGTTTGTTTATGCAGGGGAAAATGAAATGGTTTTTCGTAGTAGTCTTTCTGATGTTGGTACTATGAGTGTTTTGCCTTAAAAAAATGTGGAGTATATAAAAATACGCAAAGGTCATGCCAAATTTTTTCCAGAATTTAACCTTATTTTAATTTTATTGAATAGGTGTTTCTACGGTTGAACAATCCCTCTTCCTTCCCATTTGTGACTTGATCATCCTTATTCATCATTAGGTTAGTTTTTTAAAAATGTTATGGTTTATTCAAAATATATCTGTTTGTTAATTTGTTCAATTATTCATATATTTTTCAAATTAAAACCTTGTACTCTAATTTCATTGTATTCACTACACACAGTCGGATTGTCTACTTGTCGCACTATCTGCTGCTGTCAACCTCTGCCACCGGTTTGCCTGATCAGAACCCACGGTAAATCACTTGCATTTCTGATTATAATTTTAGAAACAAATAGTAATATAAATGTATATATATATGTACATATATATATATAATATTGTCACAAATAGACGTTATACTAAATTCTACTTGTATTCTGCAATCATTAGAATATGTATTTGCATAGTGTGGTTGAAATGTGATGATGGGGTTGAAATGGGGTGGATGTTTTTGTTCATTGATCATATATATCTATATATATATATATATATATATATACATTTACTATATGCATACTTGTCTGTCTGATAATAATTCGTATGGTTTGCCGAGAGTTAATGTTGCTGCTATGTTTGTTAATTTCTGCCTTAAAAAAATGTGGAGTGTCTAAAAATACGCAAAGGTCATGCCAAATTTTTTCCAGAATTTAAGCTTTGTTCGTTTGTTTAATATGTTCAATTATTCAAGTTTTTATAAAATTAAAACTTTATTCTAATTTCATTGAATAGGTGTTATATACTGCGCGCAAGAGCATTTGTCTACTTCTCCTTCTTCTGTGCTGTTCGCGCTAGCTGACCATCCAGTACTCATCAGGTTGGTATTTAAAATGTTTCAATTTATTTTTGTTTTTCTATTAAACAATGGAAAATCAATTCAAACATAGAATTACCTGTCTGAGATATACCTGATAGAGGTATGTCTTAGATAGTCCCTGTTGGGACTGTCCAATGACCTTTGATCTCACCATCTAGGTTGTGAATGAGTTAATAATATACAGTAGTTCAGTGATAATTTCAGCAGCATTACCCTAGTGTTCTTCTAGTGTACATATATATATGTGAATTGAAACGATTCGTATATATATATCTACACTAGGAGAACTGTAGGGTAATGCTGCCGAAATTATCACTGAACTACTGTATATATTAACTTGTTCCTAGGTGAGATCGTAGGTGATTGGATAGGTTTAGGTTGTTAAATCTGTAAATAAAAAAAGAGGAGATCAATGGAACGAGTTCACGACATCTGGTGTGTGTTGAAAAAGGAGATGGAGCGCTCAGTGATGTACAGTGACAGATTGGACATCAAGTACCTAGAAGGGGTCAATAAATTTTGCAAA
This sequence comes from Limonium bicolor, assembly GCA_023374045.1. Classification (NCBI taxonomy): domain Eukaryota; kingdom Viridiplantae; phylum Streptophyta; class Magnoliopsida; order Caryophyllales; family Plumbaginaceae; genus Limonium; species Limonium bicolor. The sequence continues at coordinate 32,662 of JAIOTZ010000516.1, forward strand.
GTCCTTGTTGACAATCTTAAACCAAGGGATAAGGGATATATTCGATGTCCTTGTGTCGATTGCAAGAACGACTTCAAATACCGAGGTGTGGACAAGATTAAGGATCATCTGATTCGCAGAGGGTTTACAGATGATTATGAAGCCATAACAATACTGCATGGTCAACATTCAGTACAAGTGTTTGAATGTGCTGATAACGTCGTTGCAGAACAATCAGAAATGGATGCTTCACAGGATTTTGGGGATACTCAAGATGATTCACTAGGTAGTGATTCAGATGATCAGGAGGACCTTAATGCAATGATGGAAGATGTTGAACAACATTTTTCCAACAAACCCAATCATTCGAAAATCTGATGCAAGCGTCAAAGGAACCGTTGTACAGTGGATGTGAAACGCAAACACAAAACAAATTGAGCGTTGTCTTAAAACTATTCAATCTGAAGGCGAGACATGGATGGAGTGATGTCAGTTTTACAGATCTTTTACAACTGCTGAAGAATGTACTACCAAAGGACAATGTGATACCCACAACAACTTATGAGGCAAAGAAGTTAATGTGTCCGATGGGTATGGAATATAAAAAAATACATGCTTGTCCAAATGGGTGTATGTTGTATTGGAAGGAGAATGAGTTGGATGACCATTGCTCTGAATGTGGGGAATCACGCTATGTAAAAAAGGGTGACAGAAACCACATAAGCACTAAAGTGGGCTCTCCTGCGAAGGTGTTGTGGTATCTACCGATAATTCCCCGATTCAAACGTTTGTTTGCAGTTCAGAAAGATGCTGAGAACCTCCGATGGCATGCTACCCATAGAAAGGATGATGGTAAATTGAGACATCCAGCCGATTCTCACAATGGAGAAACATTGACAGAATATACCCTCAATTCGGTACAGACCCAAGGAACTTAAGACTTGGTTTATGCACTGATGGGATGAACCCTTATGGCACTTTGAGCAGTATACACAGTACTTGGCCTGTTTTATTGACAATATACAATCTGCCACCATGGTTGTGTATGAAACCCAGACATATTCTCCTCTCTCTGTTGATATCGGGTCCAAAACAACCGGGAAACAAAATTGATGTGTTTTTGCAACCACTTATTGACGATTTAAAATTGTTGTGGAATGAAGGTGCGACGGTGTATGATTCATATGGTATGGAAAACTTCACGCTCCGGGCTATGTTGTTTTGTACGATCAATGATTTCCCTGCATACGGTAACCTCTCGGGATACACAATTAAAGGAGCTCTAGCGTGCCCTATATGTGGAGATAGAACTTGCAGTATACGGTTAAAACACAGTGGAAAAAATGTGTACATGGGCCATCGGAAATTCCTTCCTAAAGGGCACAAATACCGTAAGATGACAAAAGAGTTTGATGGAAAAACGGATCATGCAGTCGCTCGACCACCACTATCTGCTGCTGAGACTTACAATCAGTTGAAGAATGTTGTGAACAACTTCGGTCCACCAATTAAAGCCACTGAAAAGAGCATCTGGAAGAAAAAATCAATATTTTGGGAACTTGAATATTGGCAACATTTAGAGGTGAGACATTGCATTGATGCTATGCACGTGGAGAAAAACATTGGTGAAAGTGTATCTGCGACACTACTAAACGTGAAAGGAAAGACAAAAGACCATTTAAAGGGTAGAAAAGATCTGGTTGAATTGGGTATACGAGAAGAACTCGCGCCACAACAAAGAGGGAAGAGAACATTCTTGCCTCCCGCTTGTCATACATTATCCAAAGAAGAGAAAATAAGTTTTTGTAGTTCTCTTCGTCATATTAAAGTGCCATCCGGTTACTCATCGAACATATCAAGTTTGGTATCAATGTCTGATCTTAAATTGGTAGGGATGAAGTCTCACGACTATCATGTGCTGATGCAGCACTTACTTCCGGTTGCTCTCCGTGGAATCCTTCCAGCTGATGTCAGGAAAACTATTACAAATTTATGTGTTTTCTTCAAAGGAATTTCGTGTAAAGTGCTTGATGTTGAGACGCTGGATAAACTACAGAATGACCTTGTGATCACCATGTGTCAGTTGGAAATGTATTTTCCTCCTTCGTTTTTTGATATTATGGTGCATCTACTTGTTCATCTTGTTAGAGAGATCAAACATTGTGGTCCGTTGTACCTTCGATACATGTATCCGTTTGAGAGATATATGGGTATACTGAAAAAGAAAATGAAAAACCGTCGGCGTCCAGAGGGAAGCATAATTGAAGGGACAGTAACAGAGGAAGTAGTTGACTTCTGCACTCATTACTTAGACGGTGTTGATGTTATTGGATTACCGAAAGCAAGACATGATGGCAGGCTTAAAGGGGTTGGTACCTGTGGGAAAAAATTATGCAGAGTTGATATTGATACATTGAACAAGGCACATCTGGTTGTGTTGAATCATTCAGAAGTTGTTGAACCGTATTTCGATGCACACCTAGCGTACCTCAAAACAAAACACCCAACGATGAGTAATGCCAAATTAAAAAAAGAGCAGAATGCAACATTTGTTAAGTGGTTCAGACAGAAGGTGTTGTATGAAGATTCAAGGAGCGTGGATGAAATGATCCAATTGTTGGCACTTGGTCCAAATCTCGATGTGTTGTCGTATGAAGGATATGATGTAAATGGATTTTCTTTTTACACTGCACGTCAAGATTGTAAATCGACAAACCAGAACAGTGGTGTGCATCTTATCGCTTCACAAGACATTTTCACAGGAACAAGTCGTAATACACTGAAGAACGAATATTATGGTGTTATTGAGGATATTTGGGTCTTGAATTACATTAGTTATGAAACTTGCGTATTTCGTTGCAAATGGGTGGACAACAAACAGGGATATCGTGAGGAGGATCATGGTATGAAGATAGTTGATTTAACGACAGCGGCTCCTACTGATGAACCCTTTATTGTTGCATCAAAGGCAAAACAAGTATTCTACTGTCGTGATCAATCTAATCCCAGATGGTCTATTGTAATGCAGAGTAAAAGATCGATAGTTGGGATTGATAATATTGTTGATGAGGATGAATACGACTGTGAAGATGAAACAGATGTACCTATTCGGTTGCCGATGGAGGTAGATAATGTAACTAATTTTGAATATCGAAGGTCCGACCACAATGAAGGATTGTGGATTGAACGATGAAATGTTATTTTGTAAGTTTGGTTGACAATATTATATTATTTAATTTTTGTCATGTTTCAATATTTGATTCAATAGATGTTCGTATTAACCTTGTTAATTGTTGATTATTTTTCAGATTATGGATCCTGACGATAGAGTCGATGAGGACTTACTGTTGGGGCTGGATGATATTGACGATGACGTCCCTATTGAAGAACCACCAGCTGCATCTACTTCGCAGCCCCCTCGGAAGGGACGTGGACCGACTCGTGGGTTGAAGGAGAAGAAAGATTCTCCAATCGATTTGATCTGGGACAAGTACCTCCGACATCGTGGTGGGTCGAAGCAGCAGTTTGCTTCCTACTTGGGATTGATGGTAAAATCCCATTGCTCGATTAATAAGGATTGGAAAGATCAAGAAAAGGCAGACAAAGACATCATGGCAGATGGTGCAGAAGAAGTACAAAGTCGCGGATGAACTTCGGACGAAGATTGAATCACTTCTAGCGACATCACTGCGACAGTTCAAGCATCGGTTGGTAGATGGCTGGATTAACAAACCGGGCTCCAAGAGGTCACCGCCGTGGGTAGTGTATGATGGTATGATCACGGAGGAGGAGTGGAAGATATTCTACGACTATCGCCAGACTGAAGAGTTTAAGGTACTTTTACAATTATTCTTTCTTAAGTATTTAAGGAATAAAATTTAACAAATATTTTTTTTAATGTATAACTTACAAATATACAAATTTTGTAAAGATGAAACAAGAACAAGCGAGACGTAACCGGGCGAAGAATATCTACAAGCACTTCATGGGGCGAGCTGGATACACGGGGCGGTTGGAGAAGTGGAAGAGCGAGGGCTTACTGACGAAAACTAATGAAGACGGCACTCAGTCAGTTATTGATGATGTTGATGATGCAAGTAGGGTGCAACATTTATGCTGGGTCGCATGAAGAAAAATGACGAGGGAGTATATGTGTTCCCGCAGAGCGAGACTGCTGAGTTGGCGTCCAAGATTGTAAGTATATATTTAAAAGTTGTTTACTAATTAGTAAGTTCATTTCTAATATTTTTGTTAATTTAAAATAGTCTGGCTCGACTGAGCGATGGGAGATGGTTCCGGCCCCTCCGTCTCAGGATGATCCACTGAATAAGGCCCTTGGGCAAAAGGATCATCCAGGGCGAGTGCGGGGGCTTGGAGGGGAAGTTCGCCAAAAAGACGTGTTTCCTACGTCTCGATCGAGGGTACCACAGGCTGAAATGATAGAGAGAATGGTGGATGAACGGGTGCATGACCGGTTGGAGGAGTCGGAGAGACGTCACGCTGAGTCGGAGAGACGTCACGCTGAGGAGCGTCAAGCCTACGAGGAGCGCCTGCGAAGACTTGAGGCTTTAGTATTGGGCCAGGTGCATGCTTCTACACCGACACTTACTCCTACACCGGTGTCTACTCCTACCGCGACGGCGGATACATCGATAGTGGCCGTGTCTCCTACACCGGCACCTACTGCTAGACCGACGTCTGCTCCTACCACGACGGCGGATACTCCGATGGTCGATCATCCTGCACCTTCTTCTCCTACCAGAGACACATTTCCTTATCAAAACCTTGTGGTTTGTTCTTTTTTCCTCCTTAGTTATTTTAACATTACTTTTAACAATATAATTTTATTAGCTTGCTTACTGTTGTGAGTTGATGTAGGTGGCTAAATCATGTCATTGTTTCAAGTGTTGGATGTGGGACTGTTCATGTTGCATTCGGTCGGGTTTTACAGACCGGACCGAACACTGTAGTACATTTCAAGCCCATCCCACCTCTCCACGCTCGTGTGATGGTAGACGATATTGTGAAGGTCATGAGGACTCTCCCCTTCCGTTGGAGTGGAATCAGTGGAGTAAAATAGGTCAAGCAAAATCTTCAGTTGTTCCATGGCCATATTCTCTCATTGATGTCAGTAGTGACAAGGTAAACTATTTAATTACATGCTTACTGTTTAGTTTTTAACTTGACTGTTGACTGATATGTTTTATTTAAATTTTGTATACTATTAGATTGATAAGGAATTAAGACCGGTTAAGAAGAGGAAAGTGGATAAGGGGAAGGAAGTTGTGAAATCAAATGAGGAGAGTCAGAGTGTGAGAAAGGAAGTGGTCAAACCTTTCGATATGACTCCTAGGAGATCCCCCATTCTGACACCCAAGTATCTGAAGATGTTGACTCCCACAAAAAATGTTGTATGACTTTTTCATGACGAAGCCGCAGTCTGTCACCAATTTCAACATGAAAGTGTCTAAGCATGTTTTCCACTCCCCCGAGCCCAGAGATCTGATGATTACCGTGAGCGATCTAAGAGAATTTTTGATGGGAGACCTGCTTAACATATCTGTGATTCAGGCCTATTGTGTGTAAGTATCTTTTAAATTATTAAATTATCTTTCATTTTTTTAAGCTATTTAACATATCTTATGAAAAAATGTTGTTTAGGTGTTTGACTACTAGACTGATATCGAACAAGAGATTATTCCATCTCTTTCTTGTGCCCGCAATTGATGTCAGCAAGTCAGGCCGCATTGGATGCGCAAGGATGTGCACAGCACGTGAGGCAGGGATTTTGTGCTGCGGTGCGAAGAAGAAGCAAATATTTGCTGATCCCATATCATCAGATGTAAGTACACAATAACTGGAATTTTTTGCTTCCTAATTGTGACAATTAAAAATTGTTCTACAAAACATTCTTTGTTTTATCTGTGGCAGCAATCATTGGATGTTGATGGTGTTGTGTATCGACACCTCATGCTTGTTGATACTAGACCCATTGGGCGGCCCTGATGACCTTCGAGAGATCACTGTAGAGAAATATTTGAAGGAGTGAGTATTCAAAATTTTAATGCATTCTGTATTTATTTTAAGCTTGTCCTAGATTATTGACAATAAATGACTTCATTTTAAAATGCTGTATTTATGCAGGGGTCATAAGTTTGGTTTGAGTGATGCGAAGAAACCATTCTCCATCTTGGACTTCCATTACATACGTGTAAGTAATCATTTAATTTATGCATTTTTGTATTAAAGTTAAACGTTTAATTTTTTGATCTATCTAAAGTTGGTAATCCATGGATGGTGTGATGACAGTGTCCTCAGCAGCCTGATTCACGAAGCTGTGGCTATTATGTGATGCGGTACATGTTCGAGATTGTACAAAATATTGACACGCTTGCTGATGATGACAAGGTAACCATACCAATCAAAGTTTTAGTTAAAGTTATTGCATTTGAAATAAAATTGTGTACTAATGATGATCAGTTTCTTTTTATGGACAGATCGTTTCTTTTTTCACACAAGCAGGGAGCACGTATTCCAAATGGATCTCGACTTTGTAAGAGATCATCTATCGCAGTTTTGGTGTAAAAATTACTTGAGTGTTACTTAGATTATCCTAGTGTAGTTAGACTTACACTTTTGTTTGTGCTGAAGCAACGTAGACTCTCAAGAGTTTGTAAAGTTCAACTCTCTCTTATTTTTGAAAGTTTGAATGGGTTGTTTGCAATTCGTTTTCAATGTTGCAATTCAAACTGGCAACTTTGGTTTATGGTCATATAGTGGTTGGTTATCAAAGGGCAATACCAGTTGGATGCCCTGTACAGGTTGTATATGCGATTGTAAATTGTGGAAAACATTTGTGGTAGAGGCTTAAAAAACAAAAAAAAACTAAAAAAAAAAGAAAAAAAAAACCACGGTTACTTGAAAACCGTGGTTTAAAATTCAGTGGAACGACATTTTAAACCACGGTCTACAGAACCGTCGTAAAAGCGTCATATACCACGGTTTTACGGACGAACCGTCGTTTAAAAGCATTATATACCACGGTTTTAAAGCCGAACCGTGGTATAAAATCGGTCTGATCCGCGACAAAAACGACTTTAAACGACGGTCATATAGAAACCGTGGTTTATAATCGTGCTTTTAAACGACGGTTTTGAACCGTGGTTTATAGGCATTTTCGAATATACGACGCGCGTATTAACCACGGTTCCAAACCGTGGTATATAGGCTTTTTAACCGTGGTTTAAAACATTTTCTGCACTAGTGACTGATCTTTTGGGCAAAAAACAGTCAATTTCCATAATCTTATCCGTCGAACACTAATAGTGATTCTACACATTAACCCCGAGGATTTGCTGCGAATCATAAGGGACATTAATCGGCATGGAATTTCGTGAGCAATCAGCGAATGGCACCTATTGATGAGCTTCTCATTTCAGTGGAGCGGACACTATCCATCACCCAATTTGGATGGAACCCCATATAGTATATATAGTAGCACATCTCAAAGAAGAGGATACAACCATCTACCAACACAACAGACGACCGATAACCCCACAATGCCTCACCACCCATCTCAATAATTTCTTAGATTAAAATCAACCACTATAATAATTATGTTCCTCTCCCGTGATCTTACCCTATTTACAAAAAGTACTTAACCATGAGAATCATGCGCATAACTTTACATCTATCAAGAGGTTTTTATTTTCTTGATCATGATCTACTTTTACTCTTTTTTTTTACTAATTCATGTGCATAACTTCACCTTTTCAATTACGTGGGAAAAAGGCAAAAGAAACCATGTCATATCATTCGTAAGTTAACCGGTCACTCTTATATATGGTAGTCCCCTGTTTTCTGCTCTTAGCAGCGCTCTCCCAACAACTCCTACCTTTGACCCTTCACCATAACACAGAAGCAAAATCATCCAACAGAAACCCTGTCCTACCACGTGGCAGAACACAATTGGAATATTTGATAGAACATCATTGGGATTGATCGTACTTGAATAAGTAAGACTACATTAATCTCCCTAAAAATAGAAACTAGACCAAACAAACCCTAATTGTAATTTATTACTATCGAACAAGAGCCTAGCATTTTATCCCTCGTCGTTTTTTTATCATTATGTTAAAACTAAATTTTCATTAAACCCAAATTTAGAAAAGTAATTTGTCATCCTCAATGACCTTAATCACATTACATCACTGAAGATAAGACTTTTTTTTAAAAAAAAAAAATCACTCTCCATTAACAATTCTCTCACAATTTCATTATAACTAAACATATATGTGTAATCCACATCCACATGAGATGTATAAAAAACGTTACTTCATTGGAATTAAACCAGTCAATGTCTGTTCTGAAAACCTGATGCTTCAACCCTCTAATTTCTCCATTGGAAGTAACCCATAGTTCGAGAAGACAATGACCCATCCCACCCAAATTCTCCCATCTATATAAACATAAAACACACCACTCTGCTCTCTCATCCCTTAAGAATAAGAGAGAAACTATAGCAGATCACTCTCCACCAAATCCACCCACTTAACCAAATATGAAGAACCAAAACACCACCAACAACAACAACAGCAACACAAAGCTAATCCTCCTCCATCCATACATCCTAAAACAGGGGAGCTCAAACAGAGCATGGCTACTACTTGCTTCCGTTTCCCTATTCACCCTCGTTTTCCTCCTCACACTCATCTACACCAGAGACTCCTTCACCACTACCGCCGCATCCACTTCCGCCACCGCCACCACTGTCATTGCTACTACTGGACCCGTTACACCAGTGGCCAACAACCTGCCTCTCCCTAAACATGTCATGACTACTCTCCTCCATTATGCTTCTAACTCCAACACTACTGAGAAAATGTCCCTCTCTGATATGAAGCCCGTTTCTGATGCCCTTCGTAAATGCCCATCTCCATGTAATTTTCTAGTCTTCGGTCTTTCACATGAGACTCTCCTATGGAAATCGCTTAATAACCATGGCAGAACCGTCTTCATCGATGAAAACAGGTAATTATAATGACGATTCCACTCCCTTTTCCATTTTCAGTTCAATTGATTCGGGTTTTATCCAATTAGCCGGTGAAAGAATTAAAAAGACAAATTTGATCAATCCATGCGATATTAATTCAGGTACTACGCAGCTTACATGGAAGAGAAACACCCAGAAATCGAAGCCTACGACGTGCAATACACAACAAAACTACGAGACTATAAGGATTTAATCACGCAAGCAGCTAAGGAACAATCAAGTGGGGTTTCCGAATGCAGGCCAGTACAGAATTTACTCTTCTCAGAATGCAAGCTGGGTCTGAATGACCTACCGAACCAGTTCTACGAGATAGAATGGGACGTGATTTTGATCGATGGACCGAGGGGACACTGGCTTGACGCTCCCGGGAGAATGGCACCGATATTCACTGCAGGAGTATTGGCAAGGAGTAAAAAGGGTGGTGGATCGAGGAGTTTGACGCATGTGTTTGTGCATGATTATAAACATGAGCCGCAGAGGGTAGCGAGTGAGGAGTTTTTATGTAAGGAGAATTTGGTTGGGATGAGTGGAGAAATGGCGCATTTGTTGTTGAGAGAATGGAGGAAGGGAGTACGAGGTTTTGCCGAGCGCGGTAATAATTCATAGGTTCGTGAAGGAAGAAATTGTTTAGCGGCATCATCATGTTCATAGTTTTTGTTTTTCCCTGAAGAAGAAACCATCAATCATGTTTATAGTTGAATTTTCTCATGTGTAATTTACATGAGATTTGTTTTTTTTTTTGGCTAAACCGATGTTGTTGCAAAATGGTAAATTACTGGAAAAGGATTTATATGAGGTAATATATTTTTATATTACGATTGTTTAATTGAATATGGGAGACAATGAAATCAATTGTTTAATTGAATAATTAGCGCTTGGGCAAACATCAAGTGACTATGATAGGAGTTTTATTCATAGCTTTAGAAACATCACAACAACTGGTAGCGGGGAGACCAAGGAAAGAAAACACCAGTTCATCAATCAGGTCAAGGGTCTTACTCAAGTACCATCTAAGCAGCGGAGTTGAAATTAATTTGTCTGCTCAAGATAATTGCTTCAAGAAACAGCAAACTGACCTTAACTAGTACCCAGACTTTCATCTCAACAAGGTACCCGGCTTATTCACTGCTTTGAAAGCGATACTTCAGAAAATTATATATTGACAATGATAGTAGCACAAATCAAAACTTAAGTGATGTGTATATATATATATATATGTAAAGGATATGGAAACGTAGCATTAGATACATACAGACCCTATATATCTGATAACTAAACGGATTTACGGTTTAGGGAGGATGGATATACAAAAATCTTCATAGCAGTGAACAAAAATAGCCAGAGCTGGCAAACACGCCCCAGCTCAATGATAAAAAATCAACAAGATTTGTAAAAAAAATCTACTCCTATGAGCAGAGCACCATATCGAGCCAGTCAAAATCAGTGCCCGAGCTTTCCATCCTTGTCAAAATAATAGCTTTGATAGCGTTTTTGATGTTAGAAATGATGAGAGAGAGAGGTATTTGGCCTGGCTAGCCATGGCTCGCTTACATCTTTCAATCCAGAGGTGATAGACCACGTTGGCAACAACTGCTCTTCTCACTAAGTCAATCCGGCGATGCCACTTGCAATAGCGGATGATCCAGGTTGAGCAGCTGCGTAGACTTTTCTGGTTGGTAGGGATTCCCACCAAGTAACAGATAGTCCACCAAACCCTGCAAGAGTACCTGCAATGGAAAAACAAAGAACAACACATTCAAATATATTGGGTTAATTTGCCCTGGACACCAAAAATAAATGGTGAGTTCACTAACTAATAATAGATGATTACAGATCTATCCTTAATACTCCCTAAGTCCTGAATTGACCGTCTTGTTCATTATATCCAATGTTTGACTTTAATATAAATATAAAATAAAATAAATTTAAAAGTTTAAGTTTTACAAATGATTCATAAATTATATATGTAACACCCCATCTCATGAATCCATTCTCAACTTATAAACCTCCAATCAATTATATTATCACCACAGCGGAATTCTTACAACAATTGGTGTTACCGCCGTTAGTCACCCACGTGACTAACTAGGCATACTAAAATCTCCAAGATCTAGCTACGGTCTGATGGACCTGAATAAACCGAACATTAGTATACTAAAATCTTAACCAATTACATACTCGATCTCCAGTCCCTTTCCTCCTATACAAGTACTACCATAGACTACCTTACGAGTGTACATGCACGACTCACAGGTCAAATTTAAACCTGTGTATGTCTACCCCCTCCTACTCTCAAGCTGGCTCATCTGCTGCTTCTTACCTGCAAGATTTAAACAGTTGCCCCCAAGGGGGTCAACACCTTTGCTGGTACGATTCTCTTATAGCCCCCAAGCTAACGAGACTACGACGACTACTTGTCGATAGTATGCGGTTGATTATCAATACAATATAAATGAGAAGTACAATAAACGCCACATATGAACAATTATAGTTCAAACACAATGACGATTTAAAAGCATTCCTCAAATAAGTGAGTTAATCTTTTAACTCCTTAGGTTATGATTTTTCTTATTCTCAGTCCAAGTCTTATCTCAAATCTTATCTCAAACGAGACAACCGTTCTTTAATTAGAATGGTTGCTCCTTAATTCATTGTTTATCTTGTCGGGTCGAAGTAACCCTAACCAATGAGTTATCAGCTCCATTGGTTTACATAAACAATATTTCTTAGAATTAGTTGGGATTTAGGTAGATCCCACCACACCATCTCAGTAATGCCTCCCACCTCGAATAGAAATCGAGGTGACTGAGTCTTTATGTCGACTCTAGGCGATGAGTCCGAAGACAAGTCATATTTGGAAGTCGGGATCTGATAAGGATACCGACCTTCTCCAATACACATGTGCCGGTACCATTCCGGATTCCTCACTCCCCCCAAGTTCCAGTCAGTGGAAGTCTCAAAGTCAATGTTTGTTAGTTAACCTCTTTCGGTTATTAATAAACCAATATTAGGGAGTGTTCCTTATTCTCACACAATTGTTTACTAAACATTAGTTAGTAAGTTCTCAAGGGTAGGTTGTGTTAGTGCATCACAATCACACAACAATACAATAAACCGGTTGCATGCTTTATCTTGTTTAGTCGGCACACATAAACAAATAGCATACAAGCCGAGAGACACCTCGTTAGCAAGCAGGCTACAAAAAAAACCATACCGTACACCGTCGGTCGTCGTTTGTCTAATCTCCTTCCGAATCCCAATTCTCAAGTCCTAAAACATTCATCCAATTTAGGTCGTTAATTACTTCCAATTTACTTAGCTTACTTAACCACTAAAGATCCCCGACTAATAACCACTAAGTCCTTACAAACTTAACCTTAAACACTTAAATCATTTACTTAACTTAATCTCTTATGTCCTTATATGCTTATCTTTCTAATAATCTTTACCCTCTTAATGGCTTACTACTAATACCTCTTATCATTCTTAAAATTTAATTTTTTTATTAGACTGGACCGCCCCAACCCTAGGGAGGTCCCCTGGGGCGGTCCACAACAGAAGCAATCATTCTGGAAAAATTCAACTGGACCTCCCCACAAGGGCGGTCCGAGACAGAGCCCATTTTTCAAGGTGTTTTTCTACTCATTTAGAACTCCAAATTCACCCCAATCTTTTCCTAATCATTCCACATGTTTTCCAACATGTTTTAACATCATTTTAGCACCTCAAAATCCTCATAATTCATCCACCAAACTCATACTCAATTCCTTGATCTTTGACTCAATTTCTTACAAAATTCCTAACACTTGCACTTAGTTCCTCAAACTTCCAAAATATACATTTTGCCTAAGACCTCAACTAACCAAAATGTTTCTTCACAACCATCTTAACTACTCCTCAAGCATCATTATGCATTCCCTATTTCCTTTACTCAAACTTCTCAATGTTCTCAAAGTCATATTGCATCTCCATGCATAATTTCCTTCCCTTTACTCCTTCTTCTCATTATTCCCAACTTGAACATATATATGCATTACTAATCATAGTCTTAACACCTTAACATTGTTCCTCATCCAACTACACAATCACTTAGCCTTACACACACCTTTACTCCTTCAACTTGACTATTCTAAATTCCTTTTAAACATTTTCATCTCCTTTACTCAATTTTCTCACCATTAACATGGTTATACACTTATCTATTCCTAAACATTCACTTGACAAGTTACCACATTCTCTTATAGTTTTCACCTCCATCACCCAAGTCCTCATTACCATCTAGGTAATACTCACTAGTTCACACCTAAACCTCTCAAAACATTTTTACAACATTCTCCTACGAAATTTTGCTCCATCCAATACATATCTTATATCTCAACCATGATGTGTTTAAACCACCCATTCAACCTCAAACTTTTCCTAATAAACACTAGGTCTTCCTAATCCTCAAGAACACTTTAGTTTAGTTATTTCTACCAAAACCTCCTTTAGTGCTTCCTAGCATAACCTAGGTCATAACACTCACAACTACTACTTAAAACACTTGGTTTCTACTCAAATTTTGCCATAGCTTCTCTAGTATATTATAATGCCCAAACTCATAGTTTTTCATCCCTTAACAACTTAAGACAATCCAATCCTCAATGTATGTTCTCAAAACACCAATTACACTCAAATACATTAATTCATATTGCAATGCATAAACCTTAAATTGCATAGCACTAAGGCTCTTAAATGACATGGCTTTTAGGCCCTTGAAAGACATGAATTTAAACACTGAATTTCCCACATATAATAGACTTCAACCTACAATTACACCCATCAATCTCATAGTAGTTATAATGCTCTTAAAATCCATCTTAAGCTTATCTTACTAACTCATTTCCATTGGCTCTTTAGTCACAAGTTCACAAGCTTGTTTAAATTCTTTTTCCTAGGTTATAAACCCATTACCTAATGTAAGCTCTAAGCTACATTTAGTATGTATCTCAATCCCATCCCTTAATTCATTAAATCACCTTAAGGTAAGACATTTACCTTATTTTTAAGCTTTTCTCTCAATTTCCTCCTTTGGTTTTCTTGATGGAAAATCGGCCAAGGGCTTTAATTCTCTAGCCAATGTTCTAATACACATCCAAATAATCTAATGAGTATTAAGCAACATGCCTAAACTCATAGAATTCAATCTTAGGTTAAATTGTATTTTAAGGCATTAGAAATGGATGTTTACCTTGGAGTCTCAAGATAGACTTTGGTAATGAATCAAGGAGGACCTTCACTAGTCCTTGTGAAATACCCCAAACCTTGATATGTTGTTTAAATATTAAAATATGGTATATTAAGGCTAAAAAGTGCCTTAGAAACATTAGTGAACAATTTAAACCATAGAAAACACAATAAAGTACCATAAAGACAATTTGAGCAAAAACATGCTCTAAGCTTGGGATAACCTTGGTTAAGACTCAAAGAGCTTACCAAGACCTTATTAACATACTAATGGACATGTTAAACCAATTAATAAAGAAAACTAAGCTAAAAACAAGTTAAAACACAAAATGTACTTTAAGGAGTCTTAAAGCACATTTTTGAAAAATTATCTTGGAAATGGGTTTTGAGTGGCTAAATGCCGATCATTACACCTTAATAAATATGTGTACTACTTAGTATCACATTAGGAAGTCTAAATCAATGGGAAATCAAAAATTTCACAATTATGTGCACTAATTTATGAATAGTGCTCAAATAATGCTTAATTAGCATTAAGTCAACATAAGTTAACTAAATGGACAACAAAAGCGATAAAATATCCTATGTACTAAAGGGGGCCGGTTTTTAAGTGTGAGTCATCATACTTGGCTAGTTTATTAAGGAAGGAAGATTTGATAAAGTAAGTTAACTCTTTACTTTTACTTAAATATCTTGTAAAAGTGTACCCTCTCACCTCATTCTCTTCATTCCCACCATCTTCTTCCATCATACTCCATTCTCCAACCGGTTTTGCTACAGCACACCATACTTCTCCAACTTCATTCTCTTGTAACTTCTAGCTCCATGCTCCAAATTTAATTCCAAGACTACCTTCTTCTAGTTAGAGTAAGCTCTACAATTCTATCTTTTCAAATCTTCAAGAACTACATTTTGGTGCCATGAAGAATCTCCATTGAAGGAGGAAAAACTCATTTTTTTTTACACCTTGTTGATCTCCTTTGCTTCAAGGTGGAAAACCAAAGAAAATTCATGTTTCCTCTCATTTTCATATATGGCCGAAAATCATCTCTTGATGATGCCTTGTCTTGCCATTTTTGGTAGCTTGAATTGATCTTCAAAGGACTAGGAGGAGTCCTATCTTGCTCTCAAAAAACTCTCTTTCAATTCCAAGGTAAATACCAATTCTATTGTTTAAAACACTTATGTTAATCTAGGGTTTGTTCATGAGTTTAAGTGTAATGCTCAATGCTCATTAACCTTATATGTATGTTGGTTAGAAGATTAACAAGTGAACAAGCCCTTGCTGATTTTCAATCCAAGAAAACAAGAAAGAAATCTTGAAGAGGAAGAGGTAATAACCTACCTTATTGTAGTTATGTGCCTTAGGAAATTGAGTTTTAATTTCTTAATAAACAACCTAAAGAGCCAATGGGAAATGAGTTAGAAAACTATCCACAAGGTGGACTATAAGGACATGGGAGCATTGTTGTGTGTATTTACAGGTTGAAGGCAAATATATGTGGAAATTCAGTGTTTAAGATTATTGCCATTTAAGGGCCTAAGAGCCATGTTATTTAAGGGCATAAGTGCCAAGCAATTTAAATTATACACTATATTGTGATGTAGTGTAGTTTAAGGTGTAGTTGTGTGTAAAGGACATTTCTTGTGAAGATGTATGTCTTTGATTGTTTAAGGATGAAAAACCATGTGTTTGTGTGTAAGAAAGTGCTGGTGGAGCTATGTCAAAATTGGGTTAGAAAACAAGGAGTTTTAGGTGTTTAAAGGAAATTGGGTGACCTAGCTAGGAATTGTTAGGTGTTAAATGGTGGAGAAAATGACTTAAGGTGTTCTTGAGTGCTAAGATGACTTAGGCATTGTCTTGGAGGTTTAGAGATCAAAAGGGTTGATTTTAGATACACCAAAGTCATGGTGGGAGTGTGGTTAAGTCTTGTGCAAATTTTGGTAAACAAGAGAGGTATAATGCCTTGTGAAAGATTAAGTATGAACTTGTGGAAAAAAT
>JAIOTZ010000517.1:0-48896 GCA_023374045.1 Limonium bicolor
CTCTTCTCTTCCATCGTACTCATCCTCCTCCCTTCCCCCATGCTGCGATTTTGAGCTCTCCACCCAAGCTCCAATGGCTTCCTCTCTTCTACCTCATGCTCTAGCCAACTCCAAGCTTCAAATACAAAACAAATTACATATTTGAACTCTCCTCATCCTCCTCTACCTTTCTCTCTTTTCAGAATTTCAAAAGGATGAGTTTCATCTCCATGGGTTTTCCCCATTTGAAGAGAAAATGGCATCAGAAGGAAGCTTGGAGTCCCTTCTTTCAAACAAGGTAAAAATCTCCATGAAAACCCTCATTTTTTCTCCATTTGTAGAGCTGGCCAATTTTTGCCCTCTCTCACACCTTGATTTCTTTTTGATTTTGAGCTTCAATTCAACTCTCCAATGGTGGTGGAGTTTCCCCTTTGATTCATGAGTGAGAACCCCACTCAAAAATTCACCAAAGGTAAAACCCTAACTTGTGTTTTAAGCCCCTTTTGTTGAATTGAGATTTCCTAAGGGTTTAGATAATTAATGGGATATATTTTGTGTTTCTTGAATGTTGGGATGGAGTTTGGAAACTCCATTCCATCTTGACCGATTTTGAGGAGATGAGGAACAAGAGGAGAATTAAGGAGAAACTTGTGGATTAAGGTAAGGAATCTACCTTAAATGCCTATATTATTTGTTTCAGAATTGGGTTTGGGAAAAATAAAAGATGAAATAAAATCTGGAGCAATAATGTGCTAGATTGTGGTTAGTTGGATTTTGTGAAATGTTGGTTTGAATTGAGGGCCTTGGAGCCAAATGATTTGAGTTGTGGTTATATTGCGGTTAATTAAGTTTGGATCTATATTGAAATATTGTTGAATTTTGGATTGATATGGTGTGCTGGTAGGACCCTTGAAAGGGTATGGCTAGATTAGGAATGAAAAGGATGAGGAATGGTGAAAATGGATGTGTAAGGTTTATGGGGAGGTGAAATACCCCAAACCTTGATATGTGGTTTAAATATCAAACTATGGTATGTAAAGGCTAAAAAGTGCCTTAGTAACATCAGTGAACAATTTAGACCATAGTAAATGCAATAAAGCATTAAGACACAGTTTGAGCAAAAATATGCTCTAAGCTATGAGTGAACTTGGTTAGGACCCAAAGAGCCTACCAAGACTTAATAACATTTAATTATGATTTTATAGGGCTAATTAAGTCCTTAGCAAACCTTGGTAGACAATGAAACCAAACAAAACATAAATAAATACCTTAAAGTCAATAAGAGCAAAAATGTGCTCTAAGCTTGGGATAAATTTGTAAAAGACCTAATGGTCATACCTATACCTTATAAATATGTTAATGAACATATTAAATCAATTACCAAAGAAAACCAAGCTTGAAAACAAGTTAAAACACAAAATGTGCTTTAAGGAGTCTTAAAGCACGTTTTTGAAAAATTGTCTTGTAAATGAGTTTTGAATGGCTAAATGTCCATCATTACTCTTTAATTAACATGTGTACTATATAGTATCACATTTGGGTGGCTATATTAATGGGAAATCAAAAATTTCACTTCTAAGTGCCTTGTTTAGGTGAATAGTGATTTTTATAAGCTAGTTTGTAACATATGTTGTTATAAGTAATTAAATTGGTCAACAAAGACCATTATACCCTCCTAGGCATATGGGGGCCGGTTTTTCATGGTGTGAGTCACCAACATGTAAAAGAAATCAAATAAGTAAAGTTAAGCTTAAAGTAAAGTACTATTTGCTTTATAAGTTACAAATATCTTCAAAAAGCAAAGGTTATCTTCATTCTCTCATTCCTTCCTTCATTTCCCACGGTGGTCTTCTTCTCCTCCTTCTCCATCGGTTTCCAACAGCCCACACTCATTCATCTTCTTCACTTGTAACTTGTGATTCCCTTGGCCAAATCAAATTCCAAGACCATATTTGTCTTAGTTAGGTCAAGCTCTACACTTCCCTCTTTTTAAATCTTCAAGAACTCAATTTGGTGACATGGAGATTCACCATTGAAGGAGCTTGAGCCCATCTTTTCACATATTCTTGTTCTCCTTTGCTTCAAGGTAAGGAAACTCAAAGAAAAATCAAGTTTCCTTCATGTTTTGTGTTGTCCGAAAATTCACCTCACCATGGTGTATTTATCTTGCTTGTTTTAGCTTCATTTGAATTCCAAGGGCTAGTAGGAGTCCTCTCTTGATACTTATTCAAGTTCTCTTCCAATTCCAAGGTAAACAATTACCTTAATGTGTTAAAACAATATGTGTAACTAGGGTTACAATGAGATGAAGCATAATGCTTGAATACTCATTCTATTATTTGTATAATGTTTAATAGTTGAAAAGGAACCAAATGCCTTACCGGTTTTACAAGGAAACAAGAAAGAAATTGTGAGGAAAAGAGGTAAACAAGCTATCTCAATGTGGTTTAATGCCTTAGGAGAAATAAGCTTATAATGCTTGTTAAAACTACCTAAAGAGCAAATGGTGAATGACCTAGTAAAGTGTTCTCAAGGAGACTAGTAAAAGAACATATGTATTGGTGTGTGTAATTGCAGGTCAAAGGCATTATTATGTGGGAAATTCAGTGTTTATGGTTTATGCAATTTAAGGGCCTAAGAGCCATGTTATTTAAGGGCCTAAGTGCCAAGCAATTTAAGTTATGCACTATATTGTGATGTAGTGCTTAATGTGTGAAGTTTGTGTGTAAAAATGTTCTTGATGGATTTTAGGAGTTCTTGAATGAAATAAGGTAAAAACCTAAGTGTTTGGATGTGAGTATTTACAAGAGAAGCTATGGCAAAAATTAGTTGATAAACAAAGGAGTTTATGTGGTGAAATGAGATTTTAAGACCTAGAAGGTACTAGGAACTTGTTAAGTGTTAAGATGGTGGAAGAAGGTGAATCATGGTGTTCTTAGGTGTTAAGGTGCCATGGGCATTGTCTTGGAGGATTTAGAACTCAAATGGGTGTTTTGAACACACCAAGGAATTGTTATGTGAAGTGTTAAGTCTTGTTCAAGATTTGGTAAACAAAGGAAAAGAAATGCCTAGTGAAGGTCTAAGTGAAAACTTGTGGAAATTAGAAGCAATTGTGCAAAGGAGGTGTGTATGAGAAATAATGCTTTTGGAGGGGTGGTAATGTTTGTGAGACAACACTTTGGTTAGTTGAGGTAGTAGGCATGATATACCACTTAGAAATCTAAGAAAAATGTTATAAGTGCTAGGAATTGTTGTAAGGAATGAGTAACCAGTTAGTGATGATTTAGGAAAGTTTAGTGCTTGTTTAAGGTGTTTAAACATGTAGGAAACATGTGGAAAGTTTATGGAATGATTAGGTAAGGTTTAAGGTTGGTTTAGGGGTTGAAAATGATTTTTGACAAGTTAATAACATGGTCCGGGACCTAGCCCTTGTATAGGTACCCGGACCACCCCTTAAAAAGAGCCGAGAGTGAAGTTTAGAAGTGGTCCGGGTCCTTAGTCCAGGACCAAGACCCGGACCAAGGGTAAAATAAGGCCGAGAGTATATTCTGCAAGTGGTCCGGGACCTTGGGTCCGGACCAAGTCCCGGACCAGGTCAAAAGTGTTGTAAAATCTGTTTTAAAGGCTTCTAATCATGGGGAATTGAATGGTAATGGTTTTAGGTGATGTTTAGGCCTTGTTTGGTGGCATAAAGGCCTTAAAATGTGTAAACAAGTGTTGGGTTTGATGTGAGAGTTGTAAACTTAATATCACAAGAGTAAGTTAAGTGTAACGGGAATGACGGGGTAAAACTATGGGCGCTTTAAACGTTAAGCAAACATGTTACCCCAATATTAATAAAAGTAATTGTAATGTTATCAGTTGTTCGAGAATTGCTCGAGGAACATAAGTGGACGTGGTAAAGTGGACTCCGGTGACAGGTATGGTTTTCTTGCAACCTGTGTCCTACCGGATTACACCGGCTTGTATGCCAATGTGTTTTTCTGTATGTTTGCCACGTTATGAGATAAATCATGAAACGAGTTTACAGTCGTTATTGTTATTGTATGTTTTCGTGCCGATACCGGTAACCTCGAATGCGCTTGGAGGGCTAGTTAACCATTATTAGGTAAACGTAGGAGAACGGTATCCGGTAACAACGTTTCCGACCTAAGGAACGTTCTAACCACGGCTATGCGTGAGTTGGTTATGTGATGTTTGTGTGTGATGTTTGTATGTGAATGTATGACTCTCCCTTCCCTTGTGTATGTCTAACAAGACTTAACCCAATGTTTGTGATTGTTAATAAAGTTCAAAGTTGAACTTCTAACAAGTGCTAACGGGGGAGTGAGGAGTCCGGTCTGTTCCGGCCACGCGTGTGAGTATGGGGGTCGTTCTCATAGCAGGTTCGATCCTCTCTGTATGTTATGGTTGTTTTCCAATTGGTTCCCAACCTTCCCTTTAGCTTAACCAAGGCTATTACGACTCACGTCGGGCCACAGGGGCATACTATTGTTATGTTTGTTTCGGTGTGCTTGGATCACTATATCCGAGACACCTTGTGTTAAGTTAACCGTTCATTTAACGAGACGGTAACGAGTTATGTAACGAGCTTATCATGAGACTGGCAACAATCTCTAGGCTCACCAGTGTATTAGTAATGTTTGGGTCGGTTCCTGAGAGGACCATTCCCGTTATGTTATGTATCTTTGTTGTGATGCAATATCTATTGCGGTGTTATGTTGTGCACGTGGAAACGTGCAAGTGTGTTAAGTGTTGTATGTAGTGTATGTTATATGTTGTAAAATGTGGAGTGTGTGGATCATGGATATGATTCCCAGTTTGTGATAAGAGGCGTTTAAGGGTAACCCGATTTAAGGGTATGTGTCGTCTATTAAGGAAGAAGTAGCTCCATCAGAGGAGGAACACTCTAGGGATGATGAATACCATGAGTGACTTATTAAGTAAGGATATATATCCGTTTGTTGAGCCCGTTGAGGTGAATGTTATGTGATGTGTCGTTGTCACATGTATGATTTAAATATAATCAACCGCATGCTAAGACGACAAGTAGTTGTGCGTGGCCCGGTAGCATGTGGGCTGCGGGATTACCATACCAGCAAAGGTGCTGAGCCCCTTGGGGGCCACCCTTTCTCTTCTTTTCCTATTTTCAGGTACGAAGTGCTGGAAGCCGTTCGAGAGTAGGATGGGTAGTCGTTGTACATGGGTAATCATTTAAGTGTATGCATACAATAGGTGTAGTAAGACCGAAATTGTTGTCGCATCAGTTTATAAATACTCGGTATAGTTGGAAGGTATGTTGTTGTTGTGTTAATGGAAAGGGATAGTAATGTGTAGACGCTCGGGAATTTAGCCCATCAGACCTGTACAATGTGTATGTATTAGCCTTGTTAGCCACGTGGGTGGCTAACGGCGTGTAACACCAACGAGTTAAGTAATGTGATGAGGTTGTTTTTCCGCTGCAGTTTATTGTAAGTGTGTTAATGTTGGATGGGGTGTTACAAAAGTGGTATCAGAGCGAAGTATCGCTCTGATGACTGAATTACCGAGCTTAGGAAGTACCGAGTTAGGATTTTAGTACTTTGGGTTAAGGGGAGTGATAGCGTGAGAGATACGCTAGTAAGGAACTACCAGTGAATACTGGAAACCTACAATATCCATCCCACCCTCCACAATCCCTGTTTGATAACTTGGGAAGGAACGTCAGAGAGACGGAAGTCTCTCTTACTCGGGAATACCCGATCTGGCTGTTATTAAGTACCTCTAAAGATACGGAGAACCTGTCACACGGTAGATCCCGAAAACTGGGAATCCCGGAGAGGTCTCCATCAGACAATGTTAACCGCATTAATAGCGAAGAATGAAGAATTTTGTGTATAAGAGAATAGAATTTCCGGCAACCTGGGTCGACATGCAAAGCGTCGAGTAACCAGCTTGCAACGCACCGACCGTGCAACAGGCAAGAAGTGGATTAGTGAAACCCGAGAAGAGTGTCTACGGGACCACAGTTGATAAACAATACACCAACGGTATACCAACCGACAAAGGAACTACAAGTAGTGCCCAAACAAGAGAAAATCTTAGTAAACCACAACAAATACGTGGAACAGGCTACAAAGAGAAGACAATACTAAGACAAGGGGTCTCCCAGAATGGGAAACACCTAGATGATGATCGTCATGTGAAGACAGTGAGAAGTCACTAGAAGAGTTTGTCAAGGCAGTAAGATCAGTGAGGGCCAACAAGGCCACTGATGACAGTATGGGTAAAAACAATACCACAACCGGTATGTGTTAAACCGATAGCCAGTTAGCATGGCGCACTTGCCGTAGCAAGTGCTGCTATAACAGGGCTCTTCGGAAATTCATAACCACCACAGGGTACTTAGTAAAGTACCATGAAGTTAAACGAGACCACTATGACCATGGAAGGGCTTGATAGCCTAACCTCTGTAACTGTAAGTACACCAGTCAGCAAGAAGCTAGACATGGTTAAGGTAAGAAGATGTTGTGAAACCATGAAAATTTTCCTTCAAACCCAGATTTATTCAAACCCTTTTCTTTTCAAAATCAGATGTTCTTTCAAACCAACACTTCTTTCTAACCTTCTTTTAAACCAAGCCAGTAAAACCAAGGACAATTGACAAGGATACAACAATGGGTAAACTTTCCCTCGATTAAGTTCGGGAAGCAAGGAATGAATATTGTCACGGGACAATATAAGGGAGTTGACAACAGAATACTTCACCTAGGCGTGTGACGGACACTACGAGTGTACCAACTGAATTGTGGGACGACTGCACTCCGATAGGAGCTTGTGGGCCTGACAGACCTACTTATGGGTTAGTTGGGTAGGTAGCAATGTATCATTATGGTACCCCACATATGTATACGAGTAGAGTCCGAAACACGGGAAGTAGTCGACTCCGTTCTACGGTCAGCAGTATAAGTTAAACAACAGCTAAGGATTACCATGAATGGTTGAAGTAAAAGAACCCAGTTAAGTTAACGAGACTAAAGGAATTAGTGAATTCCTTTCAACGAAATGTTTAAGAGTCAGGAGGTGCGAAGTGCACTAACTGAATGTAAAGATATCGTATATGACTTAAAGATCCTCAGGGATAAACATGATAGCTGGAATGGTGACCCAGCCTGTACATGGCAAAGCAGATGCCTAATGTGGACACATTAATGTGCAATGAACGGGATGAAACTCCCAGAATGAGTACCTACACTACCAGGAAATGTTGATCTTCACAGAAGAAGATAATAACCAGTTAAGAACGCAAAAGGCGTGGCTAACGGAATGTACCAATAAGTGTGAGCCAAATGTAACGGCATAACATAGCAACACCCAGGAGCAATCCTTGAAGGGTGTTCGCATCAACAATTGTTGAATGAAATGCATGACAAAAACACAAGGGTTGAAATTAACACCTAGTTTAGACATAAGTTGTCAGGAGACGGACTGACAATCCTAAGGGGCATCCCATGAAAGGACACGGAATGCAACGACCTTGTCATGGAGCTCAATATAACATCCAAACCACGTAATGTTGTACAAAGAAGTACATGTATGTGGACAGTCTACAATGCGCCCAGCTCAAGGCAAATAAGGCTTATAAGCCATAAGCAAGATATGTTATATAAATTAGACTGATTGCAGAAGTTTATGCTGTATAAGTGAATAGAGTGGTAAACGAACCACTGCATTAAGGGTGGGGATACCTCTCGATATTCTGAAACCGCAGGAGCGGTAGTTATATGGATCAAGTTCAAGAAATATGTTAAGGATGGACGATGTTATTATTGAAAGAGAGGTTAGCTTAGTAGTATGTGTATAAAGGGAAGCACCTGGCTGAATAATGCCGGCTTGTGACTCGAATGATTAATGCTCAAGGAGCATTCAGTAGTCATCCAAATGAGTGATGAACCATAATACGAATGATGTAAGTATATGTGTGGAAGTTAGTGTGACAGTAAATACCATGTAAGTTAGTGTTATACAATAAGTAAGAGCACGGTGCGCAACAAGCGACCGTTGTATAAATGTTGTTAAACGATAATGTAACAGATAAGACCAGTTATGAGTTAAACTCAGTGGACATGCAAGCAAGTGATGATACACAGACTAGGCAATAAGCCAGTGGTAGGTACTATGTGATGAGGAACTCAGTGTGAATTCCATGGCGAATCGCATAAGAGATTTACTGTCAAGAGTTTACGCCTCTGCACTCTGTATGACTGAGTGTTTTGGTATTGCACTTGCGCAGTAATGATCGAATGAGATAGCTAGGAATTGGAAACTGTTAATTGTGGAGCAATAATGTTATAATGGCCGATGCATAGGAAATGCAAGGCCGCACACCAAAAAAAAGTACTTGTACAGTAAGTGACATGATTAACAGTAAGTGACTACAGTAGCACTAACTGCCAAATATCGGTATGGAATATACCCAAATGTGTTGTAAATAGCTGAGAGAGCACTACACACTAGGTAGTAGCTCAATCTCAACCGACAATAAGCCGGAAGGGAACAAGTCAATCATTGTGAAATACATAGCTGTATACACAGTAAATTGTTATGGAAGTGGATAGAAAGTTATAACTCACCGAATTCGCTAACAGTAAAAGATACCACACATCGGTTGAGAAACCATTATTACCAAGATAAAGGTGATATTGGGGGTGTACAATACAGTAAGAATGACAAATGGGGCAACTAAGCCCTACAGTTGTCAGAGTTGCGCAGCAGACGCTAGTGAACCAGTGATTCAAATGTACAACGTGAATAACGAATATGAGTGGATGGCTAATTATTAACGCCTAGAAGCCTAACAGGCCAGAATCGAAAACCAACTAAGAGTTTAAGCAAACTCCAATGATAATTCTTGGTTTAGGAACTAAACCGCCAATATGGTTAAGATCCTCTAATCAGAATCCATTGTGTAATAGACCGCGTGGAAGTTAAAACACTTCACGACGGCAGAACATTTAAGCCAATGTTTAGTGATTGATTACGTGGGCGTAATCCCTTTCAAGGGGGGTAGAGCGCAAAAACCACTTAGTGTATATCACCGTACAAGTGTACGTAGTGTATGTGATTTATATTGTGCATAGCACAAAATTATATTATTGTTTTGATGATTGGTGTGTGTGTTACGTAAACATAACATTCATTCATGGTTTAATTGTGGTAATTGCGCACAGAAGATGCGAATATCATTGTGATAAGTGTGTGCATTTGTTAACAGTTGTGTGTGATAGTACAAGTGTGGGGACTAGAGAAGCTCCCGGGGGACAAAAGCCCCGACAGTGTATAAATGTGAAGTTGTGTGTGGTATTTTGATAAAACATATGTGTATAGACATACTATGTAGTGATTCAAGAAAGGGCGTGATACCAATATAAAACCTATGAGAATGAGATTCCAGGCAACAGGATTAAAGTGTATGGGAATAACTGATAGACGAAGTTCTATCCTTGGAGATGTATGATCATGATTAGAATGATTTAAAAGATAGAAAATTGGAAATGAGTGATTTACTTGATGCTTGAAAATGAAGTGGGAGGTGGAACTTGATTTGCATGTGATCAAGGGAAGCCGAACACAAATTGGAGTGGAAGGATAGTTCAACACTTATGCTGATCACATCAGGGTTGGATTGACTCTTGAAACTCCCTATAAGTGGTCACAAATAACCACGCTAAGAAAAGAAGCAAAGAGCTTAAGTTGGACTTGGAGTTGTGTGTGTTTTCAAAAGGATTTTAAATTGGTATTTATAAAACGTTGATGGATACTTTACGTAATTAAAGTTCTCTTACTTAACCTCACAAGGAAATTTTAAATTTAAGTGATTGTTTTGATCTCCCAAGGACACGGGGACGGAAGGTGTCCATCGTGACCGGGTTCTGCGGGATCACAGTGTATACCAAAGATATTTTTGATTGCAATACATGCTATGACATGTTGTTTGGTATGTGTGATAAATGTTGTTTTGATTGGATTTCCTAAAGTGTATGCTATCAAGACCTATGAGTCTAAATGTGTGTGTTACATAGACCTATGTGTCTGAAGACTGTTATGTTATGGGGACCTATGTGTCCAAATGTTGTGATGTTACCCAAGACCAGTGAGTCCAAGGGGTTGTTATGTATGTGTAAGTGTTGTTAAGTACCCGGACCAAAGAGTCCGAGGTTATCATGTGGATATGTTATGTATGTGTGGATGTGAATGTGTTGCCCGGACCATTAAGTCCGAGGTTGTGATGTAAAGTGTGTTTGGTTATGGAAGTTTATTTCCAAGTGATTCCTGTGTTCAAATGTATGATGTGTGGAAAGTGTGAACTTGAGGACGAAGTTCTTTTAAGGGGGGTAGATTGAAATACCCCAAACCTTGATATGTTTTAAATATCAAACTATGGTATGTAAGGCTAAAAGTGCCTTAGTAACATCAGTGAACAATTTAGACCATAGTAAATGCAATAAAGCATTAAGACACAGTTTGAGCAAAAACATGCTCTAAGCTATGAGTGAACTTGGTTAGGACCCAAAGAGCCTACCAAGACTTAATAACATTAATTATGATTTTATAGGGCTAATTAAGTCCTTAGCAACCTTGGAGACAATGAACCAAACAAAACATAAATAAATACCTTAAAGTCAATAGAGCAAAAATGTGCTCTAAGCTTGGGATAAATTTGTAAAAGACCTAATGGTCATACCTATACCTTATAAATATGTTAATGAACATATTAAATCAATTACAAAAGAAAACCAAGCTTGAAAACAAGTTAAAACACAAAATGTGCTTTAAGGAGTCTTAAAGCACGTTTTTGAAAAATTGTCTTGTAAATGAGTTTTGAATGGCTATAATGTCCATCATTACTCTTTAATTAACATGTGTACTATATATATCACATTTGGGTGGCTATATTAATGGGAAATCAAAAATTTCACTTCTAAGTGCCTTGTTTAGGTGAATAGTGATTTTATAAGCTAGTTTGTAACATATGTTGTTTAAGTAATTAAATTGGTCAAAAAAGACATTATACCCTCCGAGGCATATGGGGGCCGTTTTTCATGGTGTGAGTCACAACTGTAAAAGAAATCAATAAGTAAAGTTAAGCTTAAAGTAAAGTACTATTTGCTTTTAAGTTACAAATATCTTCAAAAGCAAAGGTTATCTTCATTCTCTCATTCCTTCCTTCATTTCCCACGGTGGTCTTCTTCTTCCTCCTCTCTCCATCGGTTTCCAACAGCCCACACTCATTCTTCATCTTCTTTTCACTTGTAACTTGTGATCCCTTGGCCAAATCAAATTCCAAGACCATATTTGTCTTAGTTAGGTCAAGCTCTACACTTCCCTCTTTTTAAATCTTCAAGAACTCAATTTTGGTGACATGGAGATTCACCATTGAAGGAGCTTGAGCCCATCTTTTCACATATTCTTGTTCCCTTTGCTTCAAGGTAAGGAAACTCAAAGAAAAATCAAGTTTCCTTCATGTTTTGTGTTGTCCGAAAATTCACCTCACCATGGTGTATTTATCTTGCTTGTTTTAGCTTCATTTGAATCTTCCAAGGGCTAGGAGGAGTCCTCTCTTGATACTTATTCAAGTTCTCTTCCAATTCCAAGGTAAAACAATTACCTTAATGTGTTAAAACAATATGTGTAACTAGGGTTTACAATGAGATGAAGCATAATGCTTGAATACTCATTCTATTGTTTGTATAATGTTTAATAGTTGAAAAGGAACCAAATGCCTTACCGGTTTTACAAGGAAACAAGAAAGAAATTTGTGAGGAAAGAGGTAACAAGCTATCTCAATGTGGTTTAATGCCTTAGGAGAAATAAGCTTATAATGCTTGTTAAAACTACCTAAAGAGCAAATGGTGAATGACCTAGTAAAGTGTTCTCAAGGAGACTAGAAAAGAACATATGTATTGGTGTGTGTAATTGCGGGTCAAGGCATTATTATGTGGGAAATTCAGTGTTTATGGTTTATGCAATTTAAGGGCCTAAGAGCCATGTTATTTAAGGGCCTAAGTGCCAAGCAATTTAAGTATGCACTATATTGTGATGTAGTGCTTAATGTGTGAAGTTTGTGTGTAAAAATGTTCTTGATGGATTTTAGGAGTTCTTGAATGAAATAAGGTAAAAACCTAAGTGTTTGGATGTGAGTATTTACAAGAGGAACTATGGCAAAAAAATTAGTTGATAAACAAAGGAGTTTATGTGGTGAAATGAGATTTTAAGACCTAGAAGGTACTAGGAACTTGTTAAGTGTTAAGATGGTGGAAGAAGGTGAATCATGGTGTTCTTAGGTGTTAAGGTGCCATGGGCATTGTCTTGGAGGATTTAGAACTCAAATGGGTGTTTTGAACACACCAAGGAATTGTTATGTGAAGTGTTAAGTCTTGTTCAAGATTTGGTAAACAAAGGAAAAGAAATGCCTAGTGAAGGTCTAAGTGAAAACTTGTGGAAATTAGAAGCAATTGTGCAAAGGAGGTGTGTATGAGAAATAATGCTTTTGGAGGGGTGGTAATGTTTGTGAGACAACACTTTGGTTAGTTGAGGTAGTAGGCATGATATACCACTTAGAAATCTAAGAAAAATGTTATAAGTGCTAGGAATTGTTGTAAGGAATTGAGTAACCAGTTAGTGATGATTTAGTAAAGTTTAGTGCTTGTTTTAAGGTGTTTAAACATGTAGGAAACATGTGGAAAGTTTATGGAATGATTAGGTAAGGTTTAAGGTTGGTTTAGGGGTTGAAAAATGATGTTTTGACAAGTTAATAACATGGTCCGGGACCTAGCCCTTGTATAGGTACCCGGACCACCCCTTAAAAAGAGCCGAGAGTGAAGTTTAGAAGTGGTCCGGGTCCTTAGTCCAGGACCAAGACCCGGACCAAGGGTAAAATGGCCGAGAGTATTCGCAAGTGGTCCGGGACCTTGGGTCCGGACCAAGTCCCAGACCAGGTCAAAAGTGTTGTAAAATCTTTTTAAAGGCTTCTAATCATGGGAATTGAATGGTAATGGTTTTAGGTGATGTTTAGGCCTTGTTTGGTGGCATATAAAGGCCTTAAAATGTGTAAACAAGTGTTGGGTTTGATGTGAGAGTTGTAAACTTAATATCACAAGAGTAAGTTAAGTGTAACGGGAATGACGGGGTAAAACTATGGGCGCTTTAAACGTTAAGCAAACATGTTACCCCAATATTAATAAAAGTAATTGTAATGTTATCAGTTGTTCGAGAATTGCTCGAGGAACATAAGTGGACGTGGTAAAGTGGACTCCGGTGACAGGTATGGTTTTCTTGCAACCTGTGTCCTACCGGATTACACCGGCTTGTATGCCAATGTGTTTTTCTGTATGTTTGCCACGTTATGAGATAAATCATGAAACGAGTTTACAGTCGTTATTGTTATTGTATGTTTTCGTGCCGATACCGGTAACCTCGAATGCGCTTGGAGGGCTAGTTAACCATTATTAGGTAAACGTAGGAGAACGGTATCCGGTAACAACGTTTCCGACCTAAGGAATGTTCTAACCACGGCTATGCGTGAGTTGGTTATGTGATGTTTGTGTGTGATGTTTGTATGTGAATGTATGACTCTCCCTTCCCTTGTGTATGTCTAACAAGACTTAACCCAATGTTTGTGATTGTTTAATAAAGTTCAAAGTTGAACTTCTAACAAGTGCTAACGGGGGAGTGAGGAGTCCGGTCTGTTCCGGCCACGCGTGTGAGTATGGGGGTCGTTGTCATAGCAGGTTCGATCCTCTCTGTATGTTATGGTTGTTTTCCAATTTGGTTCCCAACCTTCCCTTTAGCTTAACCAAGGCTATTACTGATCACGTCGGGCCACAGGGGCATACTATTGTTATGTTTGTTTCGGTGTGCTTGGATCACTATATCCGAGACACCTTGTGTTAAGTTAACCGTTCATTTAACGAGACGGTAACGAGTTATGTAACGAGCTTATCATGAGACTGGCAACAATCTCTAGGCTCACCAGTGTATTAGTAATGTTTGGGTCGGTTCCTGAGAGGACCATTCCCGTTATGTTATGTATCTTTGTTGTGATGCAATATCTATTGCGGTGTTATGTTGTGCACGTGGAAACGTGCAAAGTGTTGTAAAGTGTTGTTATGTAGTGTATGTTATATGTTGTAAATGGGAGTGTGTGGATCATGGATATGATTCCCAGTTTGTGATAAGAGGCGTTTAAGGGTAACCCGATTTAAGGGTATGTGTCGTCTATTAAGGAAGTAGCTCCATCAGAGGAGGAACACTCTAGGGATGATGAATACCATGAGTGACTTATTAAGTAAGGATATATTATCCGTTTGTTGAGCCCGTTGAGGCGAATGTTAGTGATGTGTGTTCGTTGTCACATGTATGATTTAAATATAATCAACCGCATGCTAAGACGACAAGTAGTTGTGCGTGGCCCGGTAGCATGTGGGCTGCGGGATTACCATACCAGCAAAGGTGCTGAGCCCCTTGGGGGCCACCCTTTCTCTTTTTTTCCTATTTTCAGGTACGAAGTGCTGGAAGCCGTTCGAGAGTAGGATGGGTAGTCGTTGTACATGGGTAATCATTTAAGTGTATGCTACAATAGGTGTAGTAAGACCGAAATTGTTGTCGGCATCAGTTTATAAATACTCGGTATAGTTGGAAGGTGTATTGTTGTTGTGTTAATGGAAAGGGATAGTAATGTGTAGACGCTCGGGAATTTAGCCCATCAGACCGGTACAATGTGTATGTATTAGCCTTGTTAGCCACGTGGGTGGCTAACGGCGTGTAACACCAACGAGTTAAGTAATGTGATGAGGTTGTTTTTCCGCTGCAGTTTATTGTAAGTGTGTTAATGTTGGATGGGGTGTTACAGGAGGTTATGGCGAAATTTTAGTAGAAAATGAGTGTTTTGATGATGGCTTGGAGAATGAGAGAACCTTGGTGTTATAGTGTTGAGTAGAGTGGATTAATGGCCTTATAATGGTAGATGGAGAATGGATATAAGAGATTGCAAAATCTGTAGCATAATGATGCTTGGTAACTTGGAATTCCAAGAAAAAGAGTTGGTGCTAGTAACTTGTGAAACAAGGAGTGAATGTGGGTTTTAGAAGTGCACTTATGTAGGAATGATTGGTAATGGTCATTGATGGATTTGGTAAGTTTGGTAGGAGGTAAGAACTATCAAAAGGAAATAGAAATGCACAAGTGTGCAAAATGCAGGAATATGAAAAGTGAGTTTGTTGAATTTGAACAAGAATTGGGTGGTGAATTGGACCAACGTTTTAGGAGTGTTTAAGGGGTGTTTTAAGGTGTTTAATTATGTAGGAAACTTATGGAGAGTTTATGGAATGATTAGGTGTGGATTAAGGTTGGTTTAGGGGTTGAAAAATGGACTTTTATCAGCTTTTTAGCAGGGTCCGGGACCTAGCCCTTGTATAAGGTCCCGGACCAAGCTTAAAAATATGCCGAGAATCGAGTTTACAGGTGGTCCGGGACCTAGGTCCAGGACCAAGTCCCGGACCAATGCTTAAAAAGGGCCGAGAGTGAGTTACAGAGGTGGTCCGGGACCTTGGGTCAGGACCAAGTCCCGGACCAGACCAAAAATGGCCTAAAATGTGTTTTAAAGTGTTCTAAAGGTGGGGGATTGATGGGTAATGGTTTTGGATGTTGTTAAGGCCTTGTTTGGTGACTTTTAAAGGTCCTAAGAAGTATAAACAAGTGTTGGGAGTGATTGGGAAAGTTATGAGTTTAAGTACACAAAGTTAAACCGAAATAACGGGATACCGGGGTAAGTACAGGAATAACAATTATGTACCTACCGTAACACCTTAATGTTAATTGAACCATTTGACATGTAAATAGTGGTTCAAGAGTAAGACATGAAGAACAAGTGTGAACCGAAGCACGTGAGAACACCGGTAAAGTAATTCCCCGCGGTGACAAGTATGGTTTTCTTGCAACCTGTGTCCTACCGGGTTACACCGGCTTGTATGCCAACTTGTTTTCTGTTTGTTGGCCACCTTGCAAGATAAGCATGTAATGAGTTTACAATAATTCATTTATGTGGCAAATTTGGTTCCGACACCGTTAATCTCTAATATGTGTTAAACCGAAACTAACCGACTCTAGAGTCACATAAGAAACCGGTGTTCGGACTTAACGTCCCAACCTACGGGAACGTTCTAACTACGGCTATCCGTGCGTAGATGCATGTCGTGGTTGTGTGTGATGTGTGTTGCTTTGTTTATATATCATTATTTAATGAATGTGGTTGTCCATGTGTGTCAAGTGGAATGTTACCTCCCTTGTGTGTGATTAACCAAGTTTATAACACCATATGGTGTCATGTTGTGCTAAGTTACATAAGGAACTACTAACTAATATGTATATATAATGGGGGGTGAGGAATCCGGTCGTTCTGGTCGCGCGCGTAGTTTGGGAGTTGATATATATATATATATATATATATTTGAATTAACTCCCACTCTGTTATGTTATGGTTGTTTTTCCTTCTTGGAATTCAATCTCCCATGAGCTTAACCAAGGCTCACCTACCTGACTTTTGTTTGGGCTAGGGGGAATCATGTGTAAAGTTTGTTTGGGAGTTGATGCCAATATTCACTTTGACTCCCACTCTGTTATTGATTGGTTTTCCTTCTTGGAATTCAATCACCCACAAGCCTAAGATCAATGGCTTTCCTACTCGATTGTTGTTCGGGCTAGGGGGAATACTGTTATGTTATGGTTGTTCTCTTTCTTTGGATTACAACCACCCACAAGCTTAACCAAGACTTACCTACCTCATCACTATTGGAGCTAGGGGAAATTGTGTATGGTGTGATCGGACCAATATTAAGGCTGACACATCTATGTGAAGTATGTTGTTATGTTATGTATGTTGATCTCCAAAATCAACTTCGTATAAATATAAGGGGTAATTAAGTATAACCCGATTAAATGGGTATGTGTCGTCTAGCAAGGAATAGCTCCATTAGGGTAAAACCCTCAAGGGCCAAATGATGCAATAATGTGATCTAACCAATGTGATGTGTTAATTTATGTTTGTATCCTGTTCATCGATTGTGTGATTTATAAGCATGATATATGTGTATAGTTTCATGCATGTTTTGAATATAATTGACCGCATGCTCAGACGACAAATAGTTGTGCGTGGCCCGGTAGCATGCGGGCTGCAGGATTACCATACCAGCAAAGGTGTTGACCCCCTTTGGGGGCCCCCATACTTTTCAGGTACAATGGAGCTGGCAGCCGTTCGAGAGTAGGACGGGGTAACTGTTTATGTATGGGTGGTTATTTAGTTTAGCGTGATATCGGTAGAGGTATGTATTAGACTCGGTACAGTTTGGTTTGTAATTGTAATTGTGTTCAGAATATACTGGAGTTGTAAATGTAAAGTGTAATGCTCGGTAATCTTGTCCATCAGACCGGTACGTTGTGTATACAGTAGCATTGTTAGCCACGTGGGTGGCTAACGGCGTGTAACACCCATTGATTTAGTCGGTGTTTATGATATAAGTTCCGCTGCGGTTAATGATTAAGTGTGGTGTTATTAGTAGGGGTGTTACAATTACAGTATTGTTTATAACTGTAAAATGCTAAAGCATGAAACCAATCTAATAATAAGATGGTTAAAATGACTAAGTGACCAATAGGGTCTAGGCCCGGCATACTCAGCGTCTATCGCTGATACTACACCATATGCAGGTTGTTGACTATCGCCGAAGCCGAAGTGCGGGAACAGGGTAATTAGAGTTTATTTTAATTACCGCACATGGAGTTGTATATGATACGGTTATGTATATTCAGGTTTGGGTAGACGCTCACTTGTCGATGTTTATGATGTATGGACTTAGTATGATGTATAGGAGTTTTCTCGTTATCACGGCGGTTAGCAGTTTGTTTATGTTGGAAGTTAGATGTAGTTTGGCTTCGTTGCTCGCATGGGCCAGTAATGGCCGGTGACACCCGAGTGAGTATTGTTGTTGTTATTATTTCTTCCACTGTAAGACGTTTTATTTATTGCTACGTGAGAGATTATTACGTGTTTAAGGAGAGGGGTGTTACAGTTGTATTAACGATACTCGCACTGCTGGGAAAAAAAGAATAAACAACGCCCCTTTAAAAATGGTTATATTGTATATCGTTTTTTTTATCATAGGCCGGTGTAACACCCGGCGTGGTGTTCCTCCCACATCGATTGGAGAGGAGAACGAAGTGTGCCTTATAGGTGCATGGATACCTCTTCCTTGTGTGACGCGTTTTGGGGCTAGGAAACCCTAGGAACAAATCCGTGCGGCCTGCGTGCCAAAGCGGACAATATCACACATGTGGGCTGATTAGGCTGGGCTGTCACAGATGGTATCAGAGCCAGACCCAGGTCGGTGCGCCGGTGAGCCCGTGAGGGCACTGGGCTCCCTAAGGGGGGTAGAGTGTAACACCCGGCGTGGTGTTCCTCCCACAACGATTGGAGAGGAGAACGAAGTGTGCCTTATAGGTGCATGGATACCTCTTCCTTGTGTGACGCGTTTTGGGGCTAGGAAACCCTAGGAACAAATCCGTGCGGCCTGCGTGCCAAAGCGGACAATATCACACATGTGGGCTGATTAGGCTGGGCTGTCACAGATGGTATCATTACGTAAATTAATATTACTACACGTGCACATGCAAACTCACGCATGCAAACGTCACGTAAAAATAGTCGTCTTACCATAAACGCTAACTAACGTAATTTTACTAAACATATTCACGTACTCGTACAAACATTTATGTATGATTATTAGCAAGGATTAAACTCCTTACATAACTAGCTTGAAAGAGAGAGCGTCAACAAGGAAGATTAATACGAACGTGTGTACAAACGAGCAACGTAATTATTTTACGAATGCCTAAGCATCTATAAATGCTACAATAAATTTAAATACACATTTAGATAAATGTAACAGCTTATGTTACACCTATTTTATGTATTATGAAAATATAATAACTCATCAAAGGTCAAAGATGCGCACTAAACATCTTGACGAGAAGAACGTTCGTAAAATGCCTTTAAACGTATAATTACGTGCGACCTTGTAATACATGAGTCCTATGACCTTTTAAACTCAAACCAAATGTTCATAACCTCATTATGTGACTATACAAACACAGTCCCTAGGCTATATTCAGTAAAAAACACAAAACGCTCGGGAGCGCTCACGCACGCCCCTTAAAGCACGAAAAGCCCGGAGAGGTGCCGAGGCGGCACGAACTCCTATATAATTCATCCCTATAGTTCCTAACCTCATTAATAATCATTCTAAATAGAACCCACGAGCTAGGTTCTCAAAATTCAACAAAAACCTCATGAGGAATTCTTAACGCTCCTTTTTGCCTCGGGAGTGTCCCGATAGCCCGAAATTATGTCATGGGTTGATATAACCCCATATAACTCAATGTAACATCTTAATATATCATTATTTACTATAATAAATGTTTATAAACACTTGGGACTCATGAAGACAACTTTCTTCCCAAAATATCCTTAGAGCACAAAAACGAACCTTCGGGTGTCACTAAAACGAGTTTTACGCAATTACCTTGTAGTTTTTGACATGCCATGAATTATGAATCTTAAATGGGGATGAATTGACCCTCTAAATCAATTAAAGGCAGTGTCAAACAATGAGCTCTATAGGGGCCGATTTTCTACCTAACAACTAGTATAAAATTTGCATTTAAAACTTATAAAAGACATAGAACATGGTGACTCACCTTCCCATGTGCTATAATACTTAATGGGAAAAGAATATAGGTCTCATTTGACCTCCATGCTTTCGAAATCCTGCAAGAAAACAAGGCCATGTTAGCTAGACAAAAGCAAGAATTATTAAGGCAAAAAGTAGATCTAGACTTACTTTTTGAATTGTTAAATGCAAGTGACAACTCCATGCTTGTCCAAGGCATGTGAATGGCGATTGAAGAGGCTCCAAACAGCCTTGAATTCGTGGGTCTACATGGGAAGAAGAAGACAAGCTTTAACATTGAAAAATCAAAAGAATAAAACCTTACCTAACTTACCTTGTCATTTAGCTTCCATAATTTCTTCCACCTTGCCTTGCCTTGTAACATGGCCGACTGAGTACCTTAATTTAGGGACTTTGAAGCCTAATAAACTAAAGAAAAACATTAAACAAAGACAAGACCTAACATGCCCATTATGGGTCCAAAATAAACAAAACAAAAATTCCTTCCAAACTAGCCTAAGTCTTACGGTTGCACCTCTAATTCTTTCACACATTGCAACCGGTTGGGTAAGCTCCTCTCTTCTTCTTTCATCTACTTCCTTTGAAGCTCTTAAGTCCATTAATGGAGATTTAACTTCTATCTTCATTTCTAAGGTAATTTCCCAGCATTTCTCATCAAGTCTTGAAGCAAAATTCTTCCTAGCATATCCACAAGGTTTCGGCATCAAATAACACTCCAAGGAAGTTGTCTAAATCAACATTAATCCAAGGAGCATCTCAAGGTTACCTTAAGGTATTTTTCATGCTTGAAAATCATTAAAGCACATTTTTATGTGTAACCAAATTCTACATCTTCTAAGGTTCTTTTCTTCTTCATTTTCATGAAGGAAAGTTTATTCTTCATTCATTCTAGGTGTGCCAAAATTCTAAGGAGAAAAGCTTAAGGTAAATCTTTGGAAAACTACTTACAAATCTACTTAAGATCTTTGTTAAAGATCTAACTCCTAAACCCCATCCTCTGTTGCATAAAAACCGAAGAGGAACACCATTTACCATTGGAGGAAGCTTGGGAATTCAAGAGGAGTTCAAGCACTTAATCATCCTTTATTAAGAGTAAGTTTACTAAGTAAACCTTTATTGTTTTAAGCTTATTTAAGCTCTTAAAAATTGTATAAAAATTATGTACACCTTCCTAGGTGTTTAAAACCAAAATCATATGGTAACATATACCAAAAATATAATCTATAACATATATGAAAAATATTTACCTTAAGACACATTTTGGTGTCATAAAATTTACCTAAGTTAAATACATATACATGCCGAATGGTCAAGGGCAAATATGCTCTATTTTGAGCTAAAAATCAATCTAAAACATTACAATAATTTTTACATGAGTTATATGACTCATGTGAATTTATGTATAATTATTTGACTTATAATCTACTTTTATATACTATATGGTATCCTATTAATTATGGCCGAATTGTTTTGGTGAAAAATAGGTTTTAATGAGCTATATATGTATATAAACTTATATTATATAGTTTGGTGAGTTAACAATATTTTATTAGTGCTTAAATGGCTAATTAATTAAGTTATGTGGTTAAATTGTAAATTTTACAAAGTTTGGTGTATATATAATGAAAGCCGAGAGTTAAGGGTACCTTTGGAGTAATTATGATATAATATAAGGTTAGGAATTAAGTTTATGAATTTTAGATGATTTAAACAAGTGTTAAAATAACAATTTATAAAGTTTTGGGCTATTATGTAATTTATAAAAGTTATTATGAAAACTTGGAGTTTAATATGGGGCGAATCCATAATTAAGAGAATTATAAAGTACACTTCCGAAATTAGAGGAATTAAATATTTAAACTATAGTTTATAAGTTATTAAGTAACTATTATAAAGTTTTGGGGCGAAATTGTAATTTTTGGAAAGAATGGTGTAAAGCCAAGATTCTTATAAGTTTATGGGTATATTAATGTATTGAGTATAAAATTTGACCTTGGTCAAAATGTTGACCGAAAACTTTGGGTTAAAATGATTTATGACATGAAATATTAAGTTTATAAAAGTTTTGGGGTGATTATGTAATTTATAAGAGTTTAACTATAAAACCGGATCTTATATGGGGCGAAAGCATAATTTGTAGAAATATAAATGTCCACTTGGTGATTAAGCAAATTAAATATTAAAACTATAGTTTATAAGTTAATATGTAACTTATATAAAGTTTTTGAGGTAAAAATGTAATTGTGAGAAACTATATGGCATAGCCGAAAATCAATGTGGCTAATTGGTAATTTATAAAAGTTATGGTGTTCAAATAATAAATACCGAATTTTTGGAGGAGGTTTAGTGAATTAATTAATTAAGAAAATAAAACTAAGTATTATGATGTATTTTGGAGTATAATGTAAAGTTTATGAAATAAATGAGGTTATAATATAATAACCGAAAAGTATGTTGTATTTATGGAATTAAAAATATTTGTAGGTCCTATATGGATATTTAGGAAATTTAGAAAAGGAAATTATGATTTAAGGATTTATGGAATTAAAACTATATGATATACAAGTACAAGTAATTTACTTGTAAAAGAAATAATATTATTTGGGGTTAGTTTGTGACTAATAAAAGATATGGGAATAATATGCCCGTGCGTAACATGTAAATATAATCTGAGGAATTATTAAGTTGTTATGTTATTTAGGCAATTATATATAAGTATCATAAATAGTACATGTGTGTATGAAATATATATATTTTAGATTTTCAAGTAAATCAAAAGGGAATGAATATAAGGAATTTAAAGTGGAAACACCAAATAATATTTGGAGTTATAACATATTTGAAAATAAAGTTAAGCGGAGAATTAATTAACAAATGACCAATAAATGTCATTGATTAAATTATAAATTATTATGTCGTTTGAACAATTGTAAAACTTGTAACATAAATGGTACATGAATATATAGTTATATACATTAAAGGATTTAGAAATAAATCACAAGGAATAACAAATAAGTTATACATCCAATCATAAGGTAATTATAAGGAATTACCACACAATATAAGTTTTATAAATTAAGACTACATGATTTGGAAATATATAAATACCTTAAATAATAATAAGGAAAAGAGGAGAAAGAAACTACCTAAGTATAAAAGGATGAACCTCACATGAGATAACGAATATGAAATCGTTTCATGAATCAATAAAATTATCATAAGAGAGTTACATAAATTAACACTCTCAGTTAATCCTATTCTAGGACTTTGTTTGACCAGACGTTGACCAGGAACTAAACAAGTACAGTCTACGGTGAACGGTATGGAATTGTTGCAGTCTGCTTTCTACCAGATTACACCGGCTTGTGTGCTATCTGTTGTTTGAATTAACGACCAAGATAATTATATGTAAAATGTTGTATTACTCTTGTGCACCGTTGTGTTACTTTATGTGTGTGATGTTACTAAGTGTAACGTGTATGTTCCACGCATACAACACTACATTACCAGGATTAAATACCTACGAATTATTATACCGGGGACTTGTACTCAAGTTTCTCACTGACTTCACTTTATAACGAACGTCGTTATCCTAATCATGATAACTGACAATACACATTACATTGTGTTCTTGCTTAACGTCCTTGTGTGACACCTAACAAATTCTATACTACAAGAAGCGAGGAGCCCAGTTGTTCTGGCCATGCATGCTACAGGAGTTGTACATGTCTCAAGTCGTCTCCTATTCAAATATACGTCGCGACGGAAGTTTTGGGTGCACTCTTTGTCCACTCACCGGGACCGTACCAGAATATTATTAAGTTGGGAGGAAGACTGCATTTCTCTCGAGGGTATGATACCCATCTTTTTAAGTACAGGAGTTAACTACGTTATCTTCTGAGGGAATTATTACCCACCTACTTGTACGAGAGTCCCATCTCGTCTAAGGGTTTATCATACCCGACCAATTTACTCTATGAAGATAGAGTTTAACGAGGTCACTATACCTCCACTGTTTAATGAACTCTTATGTACATGTTAGTCCAATTGTGTGGATCTGACTACTATCAAGCAATTACAGAACATCTAACTTGACCTTCTGAAGTCTTGTTCTGTGTGACATGATTGTCCTTGTATGAATGCTTGTTATGATTATGTTATGATGCTTATTTACAGCTTTACAAAAATGACTTGCATGTATACGACAAAATAGTTGGTGTGGCCCAGTAGCTTGTGGCCTGCACGATTTCATACCGGCAAATTATTTTGCTGAGCCGTTTCATGGCTAAACAATTCCAGGTACCTGAAGATAGAAGAGCTCTCCCAACCGAGTGTAGGTGGGGTAGAATTAAGACAGGGATGTTACTACCGGCATCATTCTACAGTATTGTATTTTTACTATTGGTTTTGTTATTTAAGCAGTTTGTATTCAGCGCTCAGACCGTAGCATTGTAAGTTGTATTGGAGTTAGCCTTGTTAGTCACATGGGTGACTAACGGCGTTGTAGCACCACCCGTTGTTTCGTATATATTTTCCGCTGCATTTCTTGCTATCTTTGGGAGCTATCATCGTACAGGTTGTGGAGTTTCGGGTTGGGGTGTTACAAAAAGTGGTATCAGAGCGTAGTTGCGCTCTGAGATCTGAATACAACCGAAATTAACCTTGGGATACATGGTGTAAGATAGTACAGTGAGGACTAGTAAGTTAGTTTTTACTTGGTCCGCCGAAGGGCGTTAACAACTATTCAAACTTACAGTAACTATAAGTTATGACCTGCCTAAATAACGAGCAGATGTCATGAAAAGAGATACATTAATTAACGTAAAGTACTTAAGACTACTTGAGCTATTGAAAGGATGTGTTGAAGACCGTACGGCGCCAACCACTACCCACATGAGAAGCTGACGACATTCAACAGTGACGCCATACCAGTGACAACGGGAAAGGCTGACAATACCGCCAAGTATACAATGACGAAGGAGTATATATATATCACAATGGACATACACTGCATGATGATCCAACCTGCATGGCGCACTTGCTTCAACAAGTGCCGCTCCAGTAAACCAAATAAAGGTGGAAACCATAAAGACCTACAAGTTGTGGCTAACTATAAGGACGTCAGATCGTACATTCCAAGACAGTGATGAAGTAATATCCAGAGTCGAGTAAAGACAGCATAACCTAATAATGCTTGAAGAACGAACGCAAGAGTTAAAGGCACCAGGAAGGCGAATGAAGACCTCCTTGGGAAGAGCAAACAATGAATTTTATGGGATACCCAGGCACTGAGCTTGCCGCCCAGTGCGGGACTGGAAAATCTTACAATCCCTTATTAACTTTGCGAGAAGAGCGTGCGAAACCTTGAAATATGACTATCAGTGTAGTTCTACAAAAATAACCAATGACAATATCAAGAAAAGCAGAACAGAATCTCACTATATATAATTAAACATCCAACATAAATAAGCACGGATGTAATACCTGCTCAAATACCAAGGGTCTCAGCTAGTATCATTACAGTGACAATGCTGGACTCATAATAAACAGTGAGAAGAGAACAAACTTTGAATCCGTATATTCGGAAGTCAGGAGAACTACCAAAATAACCATACGAAATGCTATATATAAATACATATAATTGGGAGGTTATAA
Organism: Limonium bicolor; assembly: GCA_023374045.1. NCBI lineage: Eukaryota > Viridiplantae > Streptophyta > Magnoliopsida > Caryophyllales > Plumbaginaceae > Limonium > Limonium bicolor. Next base: position 25,416 of record JAIOTZ010000517.1, read on the forward strand.
ATGAAATACCCCGACCTTAAATATGGCGATTAAAATAATTCTAATAAGTATTCAAGAGCCTAATAGTGCCTACGTAATATTGGTAAGGAAAAATAAATCCAAAAGAAATAAAGAAACGCTTAAAAAGCGTAAAACGCTAAATAAGCGTTAAATAACCATAGGGGTATGAGACCTCGGTTAGCGTATTATAAGGATTCTAAAGGCTTAATTAAGTCTAAATAGTATATGGGAACAACTCCCGAAGAAAACGGATCCTTAAACGGGATTAAAAACACAAACGAACCTTAAAGCGCGTTTTTCGAGGAAACTGGGAAAACGCGTCTTTAAGCGGGTCAAATAGACTCGTACTAATTTTGGTCAACCAAATAGTCATTAATAAACATTAGTGAAGGTTAGAACCAATAAAATCAATAAAACGAGAAAATAGTAAAAACTGTAAAAAACGGGAAGTTGTGGGGTAAAAGCATAAATAACCAAAACTTATGTGTCCACTTTTAAAATAAAATGTAAACTGTTTGTGTGTGTGTGGGCTGTCATCCGATGGACTCCCCCCCCCCCCTCTCTCACACTCCCTCACACTCTCTTCTTATTTACAAACAAACAAACTAATTAAAAAGCAAAAAGTAAAACACTAAAGTAACTCCCTCTCTCACATTCTCTCTCCAATTCCCTCATTCTCCTCACAACACTCACGTACACACCCATCTCCCTCACTCTCTATTTTTCCTTCCTCCATGCGACATCAATGGAGAAACAAGCAAACCCACACAAAACCTATCTTCTCTCCTCTTGTTACCCAATCAAACCTTCTCCAAAAATTATAAAAACTACACCATTGGAATCCTCTCATCAAGAGGAACATTTCCCTCTTTTCAAAAATCGAAACGGAGAACTTTCGTTTTTATGGGTATACCCCATTTGGAGCCTCAACACCACAATTAGAAGGCCCTCCTTCTCCTTGTTCTTTTGAGGTAAAAATATCTTTGAAAACTCCATCTTTTTCTAGCCTCAAAGGCAAAACGAAAATTTAGACTAAACCTTGTTTGGTCTCTTGTGTTCTAGCCGATTTTGGCTTGTTGAAGGAGTTGGAAATCTTGTTCTTGAACCACTCCAAGCTTCATTTGCACTCTTGGAAGGTAATACAATTTCTAAACCCTAGAAACCTACATCTAAAGCCTAAATAATAGTTAGGGTTAGTTATTAGTGTATTGAAATGTGTATGTGTATGGGTTGTAGAGTAGAGAATTTGTATTGCTAAACCGGTGGAGAAAGAGAGGAAGGGAGAAGCAAGAGGAACAAGAAAATCTAGAAGGAAACAAGGTAAGAATGCTCATTGTGTAACCCTGTGTATGTTTGTATATATAACAGATTTTAGAAATGAAAATGTGTATTGTAAAATGGTATTTTTGTAGTAGAGTAATGTATAAGAGGATATAAGTATTTTGAAGCCTTAAAAGATATGTTAAAACTTGTTAAAACAGATTGGGAATGAGAGTTTATGTGCAGGAATTTTTATGAGTGTTTTAGTATTGGTATTGTATATGGGAGCTTGTATATTTTTGGCTATTGAAACAGGTGAAATAAGTGTTGAATTGTGAACTAGAATGGATGTGTGAGCTGAATATGTATGTGGGCAATGTTAAAATTATAGGGGAACCTCTGCCCAAATTTGTATGGAAATAGGAGGACTTAGTTGTGTAAGAGAGGAAAACTACCTAGGTAATAACTAAGTGAATTTGGAGAGTTTAAGTGAGTAGTTTAGTACGTTGAAAACAGATTTGAAGAGGGTCTTGGTAATGAGGAGAACTAGAGTGTCAAAGTAATGGATTTAGAATGTTGGGAGTAGCATTAATGGAGGGGGTATTGAATGGTAAGGGTTTAAGGAAAAATCTGTAGCAAGAGGTATTGAAATGTGTTGGAGAAACAAGGGATAATTAATGTGTGAGACTTGGATGAGTGAGTAAGGTAGTGAGTAAGGCTTTAGGTTGAGTATAATGCAAATGAGGCTATAGAAGAGCCATAGGAATAATGGGAAGAGGAAATGAAAAATCTATAGCATTTATTGGAGAAGGAAACATGGTAACAGGAGAGGAAAACTCTAAGTAATGGGTGGATGTAACAGATTTTTATAGAGGAGGATTAGACTAGTTTAAAATGCCTAATCAATGTTAAAACATGTTAGAATATATGTAGAAATATAAGGAAAGAGATTGGTAGAAATTTGGAGTTGAAACAAGTTGGAAAATTTACATATTTGCAAAACCTGTAACTAGTCCGGGTTGCAAACCAGAATGCAAACCCGGACTAGCACGAAAACTTGACAGAAACTTTTGCAAGGGAGTGGTCCGGGTTTCAAACCAAGATACTAATCCGGACCACCCCAAAAACTTACCCGAGAGTTCTGTAAACTAAGTGGTCCGGGTTGTAAACTAGGGTATAAACCCGGACCGTGCAAAAAAGACACCCGTAACTCACAACATGAAGTGGTCCGGGTTTTATACTAGACCCTAAACCCGGACCATGCTTATTTTGCACCCGAGAGTTGCTCCAGTGGGTTGGTCCGGGTTTGTAAACCCGGACACTAACCCGGACACCCCTAAAAACCCTCCAGAATGTATCTTAAAGCTAAACTAAAGTAGGGTAAGGATGGGTAATGATATTATAAGTTAATTAAGACATGATTAATGATGTTTGAAGGTCATTAAGGCTATAAACAAGCTTAGAAAATAATTGTAAGTAAGTAACTTAAGTAAATGTATTTAAGTAACAAAGAGTTAGTAAGTATGAACTAGGAAACCTTTGGGAAGTAATAAGTAAGGTTAGTTATGGATAATTAACCACCCAATTGTATGTATGTCATAGGATTCGACTAGTTGAACACCGAAGGGAGTCGGTGAGTTCCAAAGTCAACGGTGAAAGGTATGATTTCTTCATGCCCTGTATCCTAATCTGGTTACCCCGATTTGTGTGCTTATTTGATCACCTAATAAGATAAATGCATGAATCGGACTATATTGCACCTACCTGTGCCTGTTTACATTATTCTTGATATTTGTCTTGAACAATAGTTTGTATAATTCATGAAACATATGAATGATGATGAAGTGTATCATACTTGTAGTGTACTTGTATATTGTAATGTATTTGTATGTAAGTGTATATGGGTATTGTATTATTGTGGCTTGGATGTTGACTTGTACTAATTCCTAACTATCTAACTCCTAACTTAAGTGAGTAAATTGGAATGAGTACAAGTCCGATATAGCTTCGGCCACGCGTGAGGATGCGGAGTCACAAGAGGTTGGCTGCAATTCCTGACTCTTAAACTGGTCCGCGGCCCAAATCCCTTAAATGGGTAGCATCCCGGATTGGTGAGTCAAGTAAATCCCGGAGGTGGGACGGTGTAGTCCCCAGGGCCGGGTCCTGACGACTTAACTTGAGTAAGAGTAAGAGTAAGTAAGTATGGATCCGTAAGTAAGTATGAGTATGAGTATGTATGTGTATGAAGTAACGAGTAAAAGAGTAATCTCCACCCGATTAACCCGGGTGGACCAATGAAGCTAACAAGAATTGTATATTGTGTATGTAATGAGTATGTGTATTTCGGAAGAAGGTAAGTATGTATTGGTTTATTGTATTCCTTGTATGTAATGTAGTGTATGTATGTATGCCTTGCGTAAGTATTGTTATTGTGTATAAGAGCATGTATGCATGTATGTTTGAATGAAATCAACCGCATGTATTCGACCAAGTGGTCGGCGTACCCTCACTAGTACGCGGGGTATGCGGTTATCATGCTCGGCGAAAGCTGACCCCTTCGGGGGACATTTTTTAGTGTGCAGGTACCCGAAGCGAATGCGGTCAAGGCACGAGACCAGTGACTACATTGGATAGTAGTAGCAGAATGTAGAGGTGTATTAACTAGCACACCCCTTGTATTTAGAAAGTAATGTAGTAGTGAGGAATGGGCAGTAAGTAGTCTCTTAGTGAGTATGTATGAACTGGAAGAGGTATTATACTTGTATAAGGAACCTAGTAAACTCGGTATGTAGATTATACTGTATTGTACTTGGAGTATTGTATTGAATGAAGATGGTGGTAGTATTTGGTAAACGGAGAACGTATTGTAGACTTGTAGTACTCGGGATTCCGGTCCATCAGACCGATGCTGTATGTAGAAGTAGTAGCCTTGTTAGTCACGTGGGTGACTAACGGCATTGTATCACCCATTGTATGTAAGCATATAACCGCTGCGTGTATCTGATATGTAAGGAAATTGGACGGTAAGCATGGTATTAATGGTAGGGGTGTTACAAAAAGTGGTATCAGAGCGAAGTGTCGCTCTGATGACTGGAAATACCGAGTTTAGGAATACCGAGTTAGGAATTAGAAGCTTAGGGCTAAGGGCTGAGTGTTAGCATTAGAGATATGCTAGTCAGGAACTACCGGTGAGTACCGGATACCTACAATACCAGACCCGCCCTCCACTAACCCTATTGTATAACTTGGGAAAGTACGCCAGAGAGAAGGAAATACCTCTCATACTCGGGAAAACCCGATCTGGCAGTAGTGAGATAATCCTATAAGAGGAAGAACTCGACGCACAGTAGATTCCAAGAATTTGAAAGATCCGGAAATGGAACCCGGTTGAACAACAATACCCGCACTTAATAGTGGTGGAATGAACACTCCAACTACAAGGAGGCTACAACTTACAACAGCATGGGGCGACGTGCTTAGCAGTCGCGAAACCTAGCTAACCAACCAGTAGCAGGAAAGGAGCACTAACCATGCAACGAAATGGAAAAGGAGCAGTAATGGAACCCGAGACACAAGTCTGCGGGACAACAGTAATAGCCAAGCAACACCACCAACGGTATGCTAGCTGGCTAAGGACATAGTCGGGAGTGATTGACTCCAAAACTACAACGCCAAATAGGTTACAAACCTGGCCAACATAGCTCGGACAGCTACAAGAACATTCACAAGCTATAAGCTGATGCAACTACAACCGTAGTGCCTAAAACAGCTCAGGCTCAGGAACCACAACAAACGTGTGGGAACGAGCAACAAGGAAGAACACAACCAATCAAAGGGGAATCTCCAAGGATTGGAGAATTACCCTGATCAATGACAGCCATGTCAAACTTACTAAGAAGTTACTCAGAAGAGTAATTAACCCAAGTAAATGATCAACAAGATCAAAGGAAGAGTCAACAAGACTATCGAGAACAGGTGAAAACCATACCGTGACCGGTATCGGCTTACCCAAAAACCACCAGTACCACGCACTTGCCACGGCAAGTGCAGTAACAGCACGAATATGTAAAGGAACACTAATACGTCACAAATGCATAGTAATGTACAGTGACCGTAATGAAACAACCACAGGATCACACATCCTAACAACCAGACGTATGGAACCTTGGAAAGGCCTAACGGCCCGACCACTGTATTTAGAACATGCCAGTCAGCGAGAGGCTAGACTTGGTCAAGACCTCAACCGTGGCTATGCCATGAGAGATTTCTTTTAACACCGCACCATTGTCTTAAAACCCAAAATTTTCTCTTCAAAACCACAACCCTCTTTTTTTAAAAAAAAAAAAACCTTGGATTTTAAAACCAAACCAATAGCATTATGGTGAGTATCATAGGATGATACAAGAGGAGTTGGCAACAGAATACTTCACCTAGGCGTGTGACGAACACTACGAGTATACCCGTTACGGGATGTGGGACAACCGCACTCCGAAGGAGCTTGTGGGCCCGACATATAGTTGGGTAAGTGGTAACGTATCAACATGATACCCCACGTATGTATACATGTAGTGTACGACACACGGGAAGTAGTCAGCTCCGTTCTACGGACCATCAGTAAGTTCAACCCAGGACAGCTGGACACCTCAGAGGATCAAGCATAAAGGAACTCAGAGAATCCATCTGAAGATGAGGAATAAGAACTAGGAAGTGCAAGGAACACATGCTAGTAAGTGTAGACATTGGATATGTCTCAGGACATCAAAAATACATGACAGATGGGAAGTATACCCAGCCTAAACACAGTAAGGCAGTTGCCTAAACATGAGCACCACAATGCTCAACAAACGGGACAGAATTCCCAAGAGCAATTACAAGACTACCATAAAGTAAAATCCATCATTGAAGGGAATATTAAACCTAGTCTCAAGCACTAGGAACAAGTATAAACGGTCTACCCAACGACGGGAGACGTCATAACCCGAAAGGAGATAGCTTAATGCAATACCATAAGACGGTATAGAGGACAACACATGTTATGAACATCAGCCGGATGTAACGGCATAACTACCAACACCCAGGAGCGATCCTTGAAGGGTGTCTGCGTCAACAGCAGTTGAACAAGCATAATGATATGAGCACGGGAGCTAGAATGAACATTCGGTTAGGACACCGAAGGGATTCCACTTAACAGGAAATACCCTAAGGTACTGAGAGGCACTTATTAATATCATCTTGCCTAAAGGGTCTCCTATGAACGGGAGCGTGATGTCACGACTTGCCATGGAGCCTAGTAATGCCTCTAACATGTGGGGTATACACGGAGTAGAAACATGTATAAGCAGCTTGCAAAGAACATAGCTTACAACAATAAGGCTTAAAAGCCATCAATCAACTATGTTATATAAACCTTAACGGTTGCATAACCCACACCATTCGGTAACAAGACTTTCAAAAGATATTGTCTCATACGACAAGAAATCAACAACTGGACCATCAATTCAAACCCAAGATCCTAAATGGCTTGGAGTAATGGTCAACTCAGCGACACTGTCACTGTCACTAGAGCATCAGTCTAGTATACAGTTGTCAAGCTTTAACTACCTTCATGCCTTCTGTAACAATGAGAACACAGAGGCATAGAAATCGCAATAGTGCCAACATTGGCCTAGTCCACACTTGGACCCTACGGAAACTTGAGGAAAGCCTCCTCTCAATAACCGGAGACCACCAATGTGGTGAAGATGTGAACCCTTAGAGAGGTCTCATCTATTTTAACAGTAAAGCCTACGTTTATGGATATTGCCAAGAGGCGAGGAAACAAGGAAAAGACATTCCAAACCATCACAACTTAAGGGAGTAAGTATACTCCATATGCAGTACATAAGCAGGTACTAACATAGTAACCTTGCCATGAGACTTATGAGTGGAGACAAACCCCTCAACAAGAACTTTCACCTATCAGTGATAAAATACCCTTCAATTGAAGAACGGGACCGGAAAACCCTTGAAGTTTCTGGGGATGTTCCGGTGATGTACATACAAGTAGAACTACACAGCTAGAGCCTATAACCAATGCTCAGCACTGAAAGACAATCATTGTCAAAACAATCAACGGGAATACACATTGAACACCACGAATGACCAGCGCTCAAGAGAGCTTATAACCCGATAAATTACTTTATCCTTGGTCAACCAAGATAATTGGTAAATGGTATCATAAATGATGAAAATAATGTGAGGTAAACCAACCTACACATGAAACCTAAACTGAAATTAAACATCCCCACAATGGGAAGATAATAGTAGTGCGGTATGCTACAACGACCGTCATATACACGAACATTGGAAACCCCAGGGTATTCATACCATAAGGGAATGGTGCCAATGACAATGGCAATGAGTAAAGAGAAACTATCACCGTAACAGAAACAGTAAAAACGACGTTGTACAATGAGTAAGAATACGGTGCGCAACAAGCGACCGATATGAGGAAGTAGCAGATAATAACACGGAGTATAAGTACGAGACGACAGACATAAATATTCTTTCCTATCACATAAGTGACTTACTGTCAAGCGTTTACGCCTCTGCACTCTGTATGACTGAGTGTTTTGGTATTGCACTTGTCCAGCTAATGATCTAATGGGATGGCTAGGGATATGGAGAATGTAAACCGTAGTAAACCTTTCTTTCACCAACAAACATGGCACTAGCCAGTTAAGCAAGCTTAGCACTAAACTGTGCGGCCTAAGGCCAAAGAAGCACGAAGAGTGTACAATACACTAACAATCACAAAAGGTGAATTCCAAGGGAATAAAGAGTGAAAAGAGACTTAAGAAAGTCACAAGGACCGACGCATAGAAAATGCAAGGTCATACAAGTAAAGGACACTTGTACTGAACCAGAAGAACTGGTATAATTCAGAAGCTATTGACAACAGAGGAAGCACTATAACTAAATAATGGCTTAGCCTCGCCAACAATAAGTTGGAAGAACTTAGCGAATAATCATGAGAGTACGGATAGTATGTATAATAGATTACCAGGAAGCTGGTTATAATCTAAACTCGTTGAGTTAAACGGCGGTAAAAGAATACCACACTTGTTTGTAAACCTTATTCCCACAAAAGGGATAAAAGGCGATGAGTAACACATCTATAAATACCAAAGAGTGAATGAAGCACTAAGGTTATCAGGGTCGCGCAGCAGAAGCTAGTGGGCCCTAGCTAAGAAATGTAATACACCCAGTAAGTATGCGAGATTGGCTATTAATGCCTTAAAGCCTAATAGGCTAGAACCAAATTGATTTTGAGTTAAATAAACTCATATAGGAATTCTTGGTGCAAAGACTAAACCATTGGTATGGTTGAGACCCTTTGACCAGAGTATATTGTATAATGTACCGTAGTGAAGCTAAACGCTTCAGATTGCCCAAATTGATTAAACCAATGTTTAATAATAATAACACATGGTAGATTACGTGGGTGTAATCCCTTTTAAGGGGGGTAGAGCGAAAACCGCTTAATGTAAGTTTTGTGAGTAAAACACATAAACCGTAATGTGCATAGCACAAATGAGAATTAAATTGATGATTGATACTAGGTTAAATAAACATAAGTATTCATTCATATTGTAATTATGGTAACTAGGCATTAGACATGCAAAGACCATACGATGAATATGCCCATCTTGTAACACCAGTGTAAGAGTATTGGTAAAGAAGAGTAATGAGTAGTGGACGGAACTCCACAAGTATGGTAGCCTTCGAAGAAGTAGTACGAAATGAATGAGAGTAGCAGATGAAGAAGTAGTACGAAATGAATGAAGTTTATGAGTAGTGGAAATCGTAGGTAAATTATTTGAAGCAAATTGAAGACAACTAAATCTCAAGGTATAGTATTCCTTAGTTAGAATATTGGAGATGAGGGCGAGTAATGGAGGGAAGTAGTGAAGGTTGATGAAAGGAGCATATAGGTATTGAACCATGGAGTAAAGCATTTGGAAGTAGAGTGAGGATGACGGATGGACTGAATTCCATCCTTTGGAGATGTGAATTTGTAATCATGACTAGGAAGAGTAAAAAGATAGAAAATTGAAATAATCAAACTATCTGTTTGTTTGAAACTGACGTGGGAAGTCGAACTTGATCCTGATCAAGTCAAGGGAAACCGAACACAAATTGGGGTGGAAAGATAGTTCAACACTGATGCTGATCACATCAGGGTCGAATGATTCTCGAAGCTCCCCTCAAGTGGTCACAAGAATCACACGTAGGATAGAGGTAATGAATATAATTTGGGAACTTGGAGTTGGATGCTTTAGAAAGATTTCTAATTAGCTGTTGGGAAGGATTTTTCCTTAGACTGAGAATAAGGGTTTGGCTAGAAGCTTATACCGGAGAAGATAGTAGTGTAGCATATTATATTATTCCAAGGGCAGCGGGACATAGAGGAGTCCTGTGTCTAGTTGACCTGAGTGCCTGCGGGACTGTATGTGTATTGCATTGCTTTGGGGATAGCTTTGCATGGTATATATGTGAAAACCTGGTAATGTGGAACCAATGGTTGGTAGTAATGTGGATCGGAGTAATTATAGTACATTTGGATGGTATGGTATGTAGAAACCTTAAGTAATGGATTTGGGAATTAGTAAGGAGGAAGAATGTATGACCGTGGTATTAGACATGTAAGAATGAGTAAGCATTGTAAACTTATAACCTCGAACAACTTTGAGGACAAAGTTCTTAAGGGGGGTAGATTGAAATACCCCGACCTTAAATATGGCGATTAAAATAATTCTAATAAGTATTCGAGAGCCTAATAGTGCCTACGTAATATTGGTAAGGAAAAATAAATCCAAAAGAAATAAAGAAACGCTTAAAAGCGTAAAACGGTAAATAAGCGTTAAATAACCATAGGGGGTATGAGACCTCGGTTAGCGTATTATAAGGATTCTAAAGGCTTAATTAAGTCTAAATAGTATATGGGAACAACTCTCGAAGAAAACGGATCCTTAAACGGGATTAAAAACACAAACGAACCTTAAAGCGTGTTTTTCGAGGAAACCGGGAAAACGCGTCTTTAAGAGGGTCAAATAGACTCGTACTAATTTTGGTCAACCAAATAGTCATTAATAAACATTAGTGAAGGTTAGAACCAATAAAATCAATAAAACGAGAAAATAGTAAAAACTGTAAAAAATGGGAAGTTGTGGGGTAAAAGCATAAATAACCAAAACTTATGTGTCCACTTTTAAAATAAAATGTAAACTGTTTGTGTGTGTGTGGGCTGTCATCCGATGGACTCCCCCCCCCCTCTCTCACACTCCCTCACACTCTCTTCTTATTAACAAACAAACAAACTAATTAAAAAGCAAAAAGTAAAACACTAAAGTAACTCCCTCTCTCACACACTCTCTCCAATTCCCTCATTCTCCTCACAACACTCACGTACACACCCATCTCCCTCACTCTCTATTTTTCCTTCCTCCATGCGACATCAATGGAGAAACAAGCAAACCCACACAAAACCTATCTTCTCTCCTCTTGTTACCCAATCAAACCTTCTCCAAAAATTATAAAAACTACACCATTGGAATCCTCTCATCAAGAGGAACATTTCCCTCTTTTCAAAAATCGAAACGGAGAACTTTCGTTTTTATGGGTATACCCCATTTGGAGCCTCAACACCACCATTAGAAGGCCCTCCTTCTCCTTGTTCTTTTGAGGTAAAAATATCTTTGAAAACTCCATCTTTTTCTAGCCTCAAAGGCAAAACGAAAATTTAGACTAAACCTTGTTTGGTCTCTTGTGTTCTAGCCGATTTTGGCTTGTTGAAGGAGTTGGAAATCTTGTTCTTGAACCACTCCAAGCTTCATTTGCACTCTTGGAAGGTAATACAATTTCTAAACCCTAGAAACCTACATCTAAAGCCTAAATAATAGTTAGGGTTAGTTATTAGTGTATTGAAATGTGTATGTGTATGGGTTGTAGAGTAGAGAATTTGTATTGCTAAACCGGTGGAGAAAGAGAGGAAGGGAGAAGCAAGAGGAACAAGAAAATCTAGAAGGAAAACAAGGTAAGAATGCTCATTGTGTAACCCTGTGTATGTTTGTATATAACAGATTTTAGAAATGAAAATGTGTATTGTAAAATGGTATTTTTGTAGTAGAGTAATGTATAAGAGGATATAAGTATTTTGAAGCCTTAAAAGATATGTTAAAACTTGTTAAAACAGATTGGGAATGAGAGTTTATGTGCAGGAATTTTTATGAGTGTTTTAGTATTGGTATTGTATATGGGAGCTTGTATATTTTTGGCTATTGAAACAGGTGAAATAAGTGTTGAATTGTGAACTAGAATGGATGTGTGAGCTGAATATGTATGTGGGCAATGTTAAAATTATAGGGGAACCTCTGCCCAAATTTGTATGGAAATAGGAGGACTTAGTTGTGTAAGAGAGGAAAACTACCTAGGTAATAACTAAGTGAATTTGGAGAGTTTAAGTGAGTAGTTTAGTACGTTGAAAACAGATTTGAAGAGGGTCTTGGTAATGAGGAGAACTAGAGTGGCAAAGTAATGGATTTAGAATGTTGGGAGTAGCATTAATGGAGGGGGTATTGAATGGTAAGGGTTTAAGGAAAAATCTGTAGCAAGAGGTATTGAAATGTGTTGGAGAAACAAGGGATAATTAATGTGTGAGACTTGGATGAGTGAGTAAGGTAGTGAGTAAGGCTTTAGGTTGAGTATAATGCAAATGAGGCTATAGAAGAGCCATAGGAATAATGGGAAGAGGAAATGAAAAATCTGTAGCATTTATTGGAGAAGGAAACATGGTAACAGGAGAGGAAAACTCTAAGTAATGGGTGGATGTAACAGATTTTTATAGAGGAGGATTAGACTAGTTTAAAATGCCTAATCAATGTTAAAACATGTTAGAATATATGTAGAAATATAAGGAAAGAGATTGGTAGAAATTTGGAGTTGAAACAAGTTGGAAAATTTACATATTTGCAAAACCTGTAACTAGTCCGGGTTGCAAACCAGAATGCAAACCCGGACTAGCACGAAAACTTGACAGAAACTTTTGCAAGGGAGTGGTCCGGGTTTCAAACCAAGATACAAACCCAGACCACCCCAAAAACTTACCCGAGAGTTCTGTAAACTAAGTGGTCCGGGTTGTAAACTAGGGTATAAACCCGGACCGTGCAAAAAAGACACCCGTAACTCACAACATGAAGTGGTCCGGGTTTTATACTAGACCCTAAACCCGGACCATGCTTATTTTGCACCCGAGAGTTGCTCCAGTGGGTTGGTCCGGGTTTGTAAACCCGGACACTAACCCGGACACCCCTAAAAACCCTCCAGAATGTATCTTAAAGCTAAACTAAAGTAGGGTAAGGATGGGTAATGATATTATAAGTTAATTAAGACATGATTAATGATGTTTGAAGGTCATTAAGGCTATAACCAAGCTTAGAAAATAATTGTAAGTAAGTAACTTAAGTAAATGTATTTAAGTAACAAAGAGTTAGTAAGTATGAACTAGGAAACCTTTGGGAAGTAATAAGTAAGGTTAGTTATGGATAATTAACCACCCAATTGTATGTATGTCATAGGATTCGACTAGTTGAACACCGAAGGGAGTCGGTGAGTTCCAAAGTCAACGGTGAAGGTATGATTTCTTCATGCCCTGTATCCTAATCTGGTTACCCCGATTTGTGTGCTTATTTGATCACCTAATAAGATAAATGCATGAATCAGACTATATTGCACCTACTTGTGCCTGTTTACATTGTTCTTGATATTTGTCTTGAACAATAGTTTGTATAATTCATGAAACATATGAATGATGATGAAGTGTATCATACTTGTAGTGTACTTGTATATTGTAATGTATTTATATGTAAGTGTATATGGGTATTGTATTATTGTGGCTTGGATGTTGACTTGTACTAATTCCTAACTATCTAACTCCTAACTTAAGTGAGTAAATTGGAATGAGTACAAGTCCGATATAGCTTCGGCCACGCGTGAGGATGCGGAGTCACAAGAGGTTGGCTGCAATTCCTGACTCTTAAACTGGTCCGCGGCCCAAATCCCTTAAATGGGTAGCATCCCGGATTGGTGAGTCAAGTAAATCCCGGAGGTGGGACGGTGTAGTCCCCAGGGCCGGAGGTCCCGACGACTTAACTTGAGTAAGAGTAAGAGTAAGTAAGTATGGATCCGTAAGTAAGTATGAGTATGAGTATGTATGTGTATGAAGTAACGAGTAAAAGAGTAATCTCCACCCGATTAACCCGGGTGGACCAATGAAGCTAACAAGAATTGTATATTGTGTATGTAATGAGTATGTGTATTTCGGAAGAAGGTAAGTATGTATTGGATGGTTTATTGTATTCCTTGTATGTAATGTAGTGTATGTATGTATGCCTTGCGTAAGTATTGTTGTATTGTGTATAAGAGCATGTATGCATGTATGTTTGAATGAAATCAACCGCATGTATTCGACCAAGTGGTCGGCGTACCCTCACTAGTACGCGGGGTATGCGGTTATCATGCTCGGCGAAAGCTGACCCCTTCGGGGGACATTTTTTAGTGTGCAGGTACCCGAAGCGAATGCGGTCAAGGCACGAGACCAGTGACTACAATGGATAGTAGTAGCAGAATGTAGAGGTGTATTAACTAGCACACCCCTTGTATTTAGAAAGTAATGTAGTAGTGAGGAATGGGCAGTAAGTAGTCTCTTAGTGAGTATGTATGAACTGGAAGAGGTATTATACTTGTATAAGGAACCTAGTAAACTCGGTATGTAGATTATACTGTATTGTACTTGGAGTATTGTATTGAATGAAGATGGTGGTAGTATTTGGTAAACGGAGAACGTATTGTAGACTTGTAGTACTCGGGATTCCGGTCCATCAGACCGATGCTGTATGTAGAAGTAGTAGCCTTGTTAGTCACGTGGGTGACTAACGGCATTGTATCACCCATTGTATGTAAGCATATAACCGCTGCGTGTATTTGATATGTAAGGAAATTGGACGGTAAGCATGGTATTAATGGTAGGGGTGTTACAATAAACCTAAAACTTTTGAGGAGTATTGATATATTTCAGAGGGATAAGTATCATAAAATATACCTACCCTATTTTGAGGCACATGTCCTACTCTATCCTTATGGATTCATACGAGCATATGTCTTCTATGACAGCTCAATTTATGAAGGCGAGTAAAGAGCGCATGAAATCAAATAAAGTTAACTCCCGATGTAATATAAGTTTCAAAATCAACATGATAACGAATAACTCTCCTTGACACTAGCAATGGAGGCAGTGTAAGCTATATTAAGAGTTTGAATTCAGATATACACTAAGGGTGAGTGGAAGTTAAACTTAAAAGTGGGAAAACATACCCCTTGACTTGTAACAAGCGTTTTACACGTGAACTCTCCTAACGATATATACCAATCTCTATGATTATAAATGTAACACCCCAACCGCTAATCCTGCCATTATCCTCTAATCCTTCCCATAATTACCTTACTCGCAGCGGAATACTTACCTACTCCCGGCGGGTGATACAATGCCATTAACCATCCATGGTTAACAAGGCTACTACTACTTACCGTATCGGTCTGACGATTAGAATGAATACATACATACTACATACTTTACAATACCAAATACTTAGCTTACATTTGATTACCGAGTATACCGAATATATGAATTACATTCCATGTCTACTTCCCAAAAATGAAGAGTTTATACAACTACTCTTTCACAACCAATCAAGAATTCAATATCCCAAAAAGGTGTACCACATGGTACAACGGCTACCCAAAATCTCTAGCCGTGTACAACTCGGTACACCATTCCAATTCCTACTACTACTCCAAAAAGAATCACATCTTGACCCTATTTTACCTTCACGCCTCGCGGGTACCTGTGGAGTAAAAACATTCCCCCTAGGGGGTCAGCTTACGCTGCATATGATAACCGCATACCCCGCGTACTAGCGAGGGTACGCCAACTATTTGGTCGAGTACATGCGGTTCGTTTCATTCATACATACATACATGCTTCATACAATACAATGCAATATATTCATTTTATCGCGCATTCATACATACCATGCATACAAGGAATACAATACAAGTCATTCATTCATAATTACCATACTCACCGCATCACGGAGATACAATTCTCCAATACATACAAGGTCTTGTTAGCCTTATTACACACCCGGGTTAATCGGGTGTTCAATACTTTTTTTTTCTCCGGGTCAATGACTTACAATAGTCAAGACCAATACAATACAATACTTACATTCTTACATACTTTACTTCCAGTTAAGTCGGTGTGACCTCCGGGCAGGGAGTACTATCTCCCACCACCGGGCTTTAAGATGGCACACTAATCCAGGATGCTACCCATACAAAGGGAATTAGTCCAAGGAAAAGATCATAGCCAGGATTCGGTTCCAACCTCTTGTGGTTCCTTATCCTCACGCGTGGCCGAAACTATATCGGGCTTCTACTCATTCCATTACTCATTACTCATGTCAGGAGTTAGATTGTTAGGAATTAGTAGAAGTCCATACTTACTTTCCATACATACTTACAATACACATGTACTCATACTTGCACATACACTTCATTCTCATACATACATTTCATGAATTATACAAACTATTCGTTCAAGAAGAATACAACAAGAACAATATAGTTCAAACACATTTATGTGCAATATAAATCCGATTCATGCATTTATCTTGTTGGTGATCACATAAGCACACAAATCGGGGTAACCAAGTTAGGATACAGGCCATGAAGAAATCATACCGTTCACCGTCGAATACGTACTACCGGTTCCTTTGGAGATCAACTATTTGATTCCTATACATACATGAAGTAGTATGATCAATAATCTATTATTGATCTAACTTACTCCTCCATTGATACTTTCAATGTATACCTACTACTTCTTTACATTCACACTTGGTTATAAAACCATTCTTTTCTTTACTACCTCATAACTTGCTTTCTTACAACTTACTTACTTTCTTACCATTATTACTTCATCAATGGTGTATTACTACATATATATGCATATAGGTATATAGGCATATATATATGTATATATGATTACTATAATCATCTAATTATAAATTTTTTTTTTTTGTCAGGACCGGACTTGCGACCGACCATGCAAGTCCGGTCCATTCCAGTAGCTCAGATTACCGAAATTCTTCTGGCCGACCGAACTTGCAAGTCCGGTCGCAAGTTCGGTCCATTCCAGAAGGTTTCATCGGGAAATTTTTCGGGACCGACCGAACTTGCATGTCCGGTCGCAAGTCCGGTCGATTCCAGTAGCTTCCATGACGGAAATTTTTCTGGCCGACCGAACTTGCAAGTCCGGTCGCAAGTTCGGTCGATTCCAGTAGGTTACAGATGGGAGAATTTCTCTGGTCCGACCGAACTTGCAAGTCCGGTCGCAAGTCCGGTCGATTCCAGTAGCTCACCCGTCTTTGTAATTCTGGGCTCGACCGACCTTGCAAGTCGGTCGCAAGTCCGGTCGGCCCCAGTACTTCAGTTTTAAAATCTGTTTTCAAATGTATTCTTTACCCATTGCTTCCCAAATCTTTACCAATACTTCCCCACATGATTTAGTACTATCTAAGCACTCTAATTCACCTTAGTTCATCCACCAAACTTACTACTCAATCCTTACACAACTTATACCCATTTCCTCATCCCAATTCAACACTTACATTATTTTCCTTCACACCCATGCTACAGATTTTGGTTTTCCTCTTTATGCTACAGATTTTCATCTCAACTCTTACTCTCCAATACTCCTTCAACTAATGCTATTCCTAGCATCCAAAATACATTACTCACATCCTAGTTCCATTCTCTTAACTTACTTCTTTCAAAATCTGTTACAACTACTAAACCACCCATTTTTACACTCTTCAAATCTGTTACAAATGTGCCTAAGTCCTCAAATTCCTAAATGAATTTTGACATAGCCTCCCCTATATTTCTAACATTCTCCACACATTATTTCAGCTCACGAATACTCATTCTCTCAACCTGTTACCAATACATCATTCTCACAATTCCAACACTACCACAACATAAAATCCTGCACACATACACACTATACCCAATGTTTTCCCAAGCTTTTAAAACTCATTTAAAAACTTCAAAACTGTTACAATATCATTCTTCAGTACTACAATACACTTACTACTCATTACTCAATTCATTACTCATTTTACTTAAAAACTGTTACAATACACAATACAAGCTAGCTCAAGGTAAGAGATTTTACCTTGTTCTTTCTAGTTTTCTTTCTTCTTCCTTTCCTTCTCCTCTTTTCTTCTTCCTTTGTTCTTCTTCACACAATACTCGATACTACACCACCATACCAATACACACTACCCATTTAGCATTCATTTTTATTCTAACCCTAGAATTCAATGTTTTAGGGTTTAGGAAGAATATTACCTCTCAATGGATGAATGGAGTTCTTGACTAGCAAGAGAACAATGTTTCTAGCCCAAGGAGGAGCCAAAATCGGCTGAAGCAACAAAGGGCCAAGAGTTCAAAACATGGAAATTCTTAAAATGCTAATGAGAGCTAGAAACAATGAATTTTCGGAATTCTTTTTACCTCAAGATGAAGAGGAGGTGAAGGTGCTTCTAATGGTGGACTTGAATCTTCAAATGGTGGAAACCCTCAAAAACGAAAATGGCCTTTTTCGATTTTTGGAAAGATGGAAGTGCTCTCCTTGCCGAGGGGATTCTAGTGGTGTGATTTTTATTGCATTTGGAGGTGGTTTGGTCACTCAAAAATGGAAGAGAAGAGGAGGGCTGCACTTACTCTTCAAATCGCCATGGGGGGCTGAAGGAAGAAGAAGGGAGCACAGAGAGAGAGGGGGCTACGTGAGAGAGATCAAGGGGGAATGGGTTGTGAGGAGAGAGAGTGTTAAATTTTTGCTTTTTACTTATTCTTTTTGTCCTTTAGTGTATTAGGAGTTATTAAATAAGTGAGAGAGGGAGGGAAATCGGTCCACACCCCTCACACACAGATTTTTAGTGTCCTTATTTGCAAAAATGGACACACTAAGTTTCTTTATTCGTACTCTTACCCCACAACTTACCGGTTGTTACAGTTTTCACTAACCGGTACCCGGTTCCGGAATTTTTTTATCGTTTAATTAATTTTATTGGTTCTAAAGCTTCACTAATATTTATTAGTGACTATTTAGTTGACCAAAATTGTTACGAGTCTATTTGACCCGCTTAAAGTCACGTTTTCCCGGTTTCCTCGAAAAACGCGCTTTAAGGTTCGTTTATGCTTTTAACCCATTTTAAAGGTCCGTTTTCTTCGGGATTTGTTCCCTCATATTTATTTAGTGTAATTAAGCCTTTAAAAATATAATTAGCCTAATTAATCACTGTTTTTAATTACGGGGTATTTCAATCTACCCCCCTTAAGAAACTTTGCCCTCAAAGTTGCTCAAGGTTACGTTTACCATTTCTACTCATTTGGCAATCAATTGCCACAATGCATCTACTACCACCTTACAAGGTGTTCACAATTCTTACACTACAGCATCCACAATTCAAATACCATGTACACACTTACTTCGAATACCATACACATACACAATTCATACTCAATACTCCATTCAAATACCATACACAATACTCCATTCAGTTCATACATTCCACAATACACTTCACAATGTCATTCGTGTCATATACCGTACAACACAAATGCATTGCTCATTACATACATACCATACACATCGTGCTACATACCAAATACTACTAGCACTACTTTGTGCCAATAAATACAATTAGCACTACATGTGCCAACCAAATACGATTACAGTACATACATACTACGCAGTGCTAACCCGAAGCAATGCAAAAGCAAAAGGCTCTACCCCCCTTAAAAGGGGTACGCCCCGTACCCTCCGTGCTATACGGACAGTAGACATCTAGTCTACAAATAAATTCGGGTACTTCGCCTTCATGGCGTCCTCTAATTCCCAAGTCGCTTCCTCGACGTCGTGGTTAGACCACAAGACCTTCACCATTCGTACAGATTTATGGCGAGTGTCTCTTGTCTTGGTATCAAGGATTCGCAGTGGAGTCTCGACATATCTCATGGTCGGCTCTAGGGATAGATGTTCGGGTTCTAATACATGAGAGGGATCGGCTATGTATTTCTTGAGTTGTGATACATGAAAGACATCATGAACACGCCCCAATTCTTCAGGCAATGCTAGCCTATAAGCTACGGCTCCAACCCTCTCGGTAATGGCATACGGGCCTACAAATTTCGGGCTCAGTTTGCCCTTCTGGCCAAATCGGAAGACACCCTTCATAGGTGAGACACGCAGGAACACTTGGTCGCCCACGGCGAACTCAAGGTCGCGTCGTCGCACATCCGCATAGGATTTCTGTCTATCTTGGGCTGCCTTCATATTGGCTCGGATTTGTTGTACTTCAGCTTGTACTTGTTCTAAATACTCCGGTCCTATGATGACCGCTTCGCTTGACTCATCCCAACACAACGGGGTACGGCAAGGTCTACCATACAAGGCTTGGAATGGCGACATCTTAATCGAAGCATGGTAGCTATTGTTATACGAAAACTCGATAAGATGAAGCTTCTCAATCCAGCTCCCCTGGAAGTCTAAGGCACATGCCCTTAGCATATCCTCTAGTGTTTGGATGGTCCTTTCTGTCTGACCGTCGGTCTGTGGATGGAAGGCGGTGCTAAGCTTCAACTCAGTACCAAGCGCTTCCCGTGTCGCTCTCCAGTATCTCGAAAGAAATCTGGTATCGCGGTCAGATACAATGGTTTTTGGGACTCCGTGGTGTCGGATGATCTCCTTGTCGAATAGCTCTGCGAGCTTCGCCACCTTCCAGGTGTCCTTCATCGGTATGAATCGGGCAACCTTGGTGAGGCGATCGACTATTACCCAGATCATGTTGAGTCCTCCCCTAGCAGGTGGGAGTCCAACAACAAAATCCATGGAGATGTCATGGAATTTCCACTCCGGAATGGGCATGGATTGCACCATTCCTCCCGGTCTTCGGTGCTCAAACTTCACCTTCTGGCATGTGAGACACCTCAGAACATACTCAGTCACGTCTGATTTCATTCCTGACCACCAGAAGTACCTCTTCATGTCTTTGTACATTTTAGAGGCTCCCGGATGGACATGCAATGTCGAACAATGTGACTCACGCAGAATGCGATCCCTTAGCTCAGCATTGCTTCGGGGGACGCATAATCTGCCATTCAAACGGATCAGACCATCTTCGTGCAGTTTGAAGTCGTACTTTCGGCGCTCGAAGGTACCATCTGTAATTTTCTGTCTGATCTCTGTGAAGTAAGGGTCGCTCAACTGAGCGTCTCGCACCTCGTCAACCAAGCTAGAAGAAGCGAGTAGCGAATGGAGCGAGTGTGCTCGACGACTCAGGGCGTCGGCTACTACGTTTGCCTTCCCTTCTTTATACTGGAGGTTGATGTCGTAATCCGAGAGGAACTCCATCCACCTCCTCTGCCTTAGGTTCAATTCTTTCTGGGTGAATACGTACTGTAGACTTTTGTGGTCGGAATAGATGGTGATGCTTACCCCATAGAGATAGTGTCGCCATATCTTCAAGGCGAAGACAATGGCTCCTAACTCTAGATCATGTGTCGGGTAATTCTCCTCATGCTTTTTCAGCTGGCGAGAAGCATAGGCTACTACCTTGCCATGCTGCATGAGTACGCATCCCATACCCTTGCCTGATGCATCACAGTACACCTCAAATCCCTCTGTGCCCTCTGGAAGAGTAAGGACGGGCGCTGAGGTCAGTGAGTCTTTCAGTTTCTGAAATGATAGCTCGCACTCCTCTGTCCATACAAAGGGTGCATCTTTCTTCAATGCCGTCATGGGCTTAGCGACTTTCGAGAAGTCCTTTACAAACCTCCGGTAATAACCGGCTAAACCAAGAAAGCTCCGGATGTCGGTAACAGTCTTAGGTCTAGGCCATGATCGCACTGCTTCAATTTTGGATGGATCTACTGAAATGCCCGCGCTCGAGATGACATGACCGAGGAATGATACCTGATCTAGCCAAAACTCGCATTTGGAGAACTTCGCATACAGCTGGTTCTCGCGCAGTGTCTCAAGTACTTTTCTCAAGTGGTTTTCATGCTCTTCTGGTGACTTCGAATACACAAGAATGTCGTCAATGAATACTACTACCGAAGTGTCCAGCTGATCACTGAATAACCGATTCATTAGGTCCATGAACTTGGCTGGTGCATTAGACAAACCGAATGGCATCACCGTGAATTCGTAGTGGCCATATCTTGTTCGGAATGCTGTTTTCTGAATGTCTTGCTCTTTGATAGCAATTTGGTGGTAACCGGATCGGAGATCAATCTTAGAAAAGACGGATGCTCCCTTCAACTGATCGAACAGGTCGTCGATGCGTGGCAATGGGTACTTATTCTTTACAGTGACCGCATTCAATTCGCGGTAGTCGATGCAGAGGCGGAGACTACCGTCCTTCTTCTTCACGAAGAGGACCGGTGCTCCCCAGGGTGATACGCTCGGGCGTATAAACCCTTTGTCGAGAAGATCATGTAACTGTTCCTTGAGTTCTGCCATTTCTGCCGGTGCCATACGGTATGGTGCCCTAGCGATGGGACCAGTACCCGGTACAAGATCGATTTCAAATTCTACCGCCTCTGTGGTGGCATACCAGGTAGCTCTTTCGGAAATACATCAGGGAATTCTGAGACTACTGACCTCGTCACTGAACTCTGGATCTCTCTCCAGGTCTTGCACGTGACATAAATACACTTCATGCCCTTTTCTGAGCTCCCGATACATTGCCATGGCGGAGATGACTGTAGTTGAAGGCTCTTTCGGTCTCTGGCGGTATGAAACAGTGACCCCAGATGGACTCTTGAGCAGCAATCGGTGCTCGGCGCATAGGATTCTCCCCTTGTGCCGCTCCAACCAGTTCATTCCAATAATTAAGTCGAATCCCAATCCGTTGAATTCGATGAAGGAAATGGGAAACGCTTCACCTTTGATTTGAATGGTGGCTGATTTGTAATACTTGGTACATTGTACCCGCTCCTTCGATGGGAGAGTAACCAAGAAGTTTGGTAGCTCATCCGCATCTAGCCCCAACTTCTTCGCAAGAGATGGCGATATGAAGGTGTGAGAGGCGCCGGAGTCGAATAATGAGGCTTCGATGCCGTTTACTGGGAAGGTTCCCGTTAGAATGGTGCCGCTCTTGCCGGCTTGTTCTTCGGTGAGGATGCTCAGGTTACCTTCGGTACCGAGTCCACAACCTATTGATTCATGAGATTATAAGTAAAGATGGTGGAACGCAAGTGGAATTTAATAACCAACACTGCTTTTATTGAATAACCAACCATCATACATACTGTGTCTCTAATACACGTTACTACTGGATTACATGCTACTACAAATTAATACTTCTAAAGGTAAGGTTCAGGCGTCCTGGTATCATGTGTGTGGCATTGATTATTGCCGGTGGTGCCGTATTCAACTTGATCTTCTGGATCCCGTGATACAGCAACCTTGATTTTCCACCCATGATTAGAACATCTCCTGATCTCAATACCAATTTTTCTGCGAGGTCCACACGCTTCCGCTCGCTATACAAATACGGCGTCATCACCAATGGACCAAGACACTACGGGCACTCCTAGTTCAAGAGATTCCGCTGTCTCGTCCTTGTCTTGGTGTAAGCCAAGTCGTCCTTCTTTTCATAGAAGTTGACGATACACAGATCTGCTTCAAGTGCAGGGATTGGTTCATCTTCATGTTGTGCAAGTTCACAGCTTGTGTGACAAGCGTTTGGAATTCTGGGGGTATTGCTGGAGGTGTTGCTCCGTCTCCTGCTCGCGTTGTTTGGTATGTCTTGGTATAAGGGTTCCAGTCCTTTCCCAAGCACATCATTTTCAGCTTCATTGTAGCTCCACCGGGGAATTCGGGTGTATAAAATCCTCCTGGACCCGTTCCTAACTCGTTGCATCGTCGGATGATTGAAATTTGTGCTTCGGGTGTCAGGTATCCTTTTAATAAATCATACCTGGGCGGATGACCTGACACTGTTCGTTGTTGAAGTGGTGTGGCGATGTCGTCTCTTCATGAGGTGAGTTTGA
>JAIOTZ010000059.1:0-95522 GCA_023374045.1 Limonium bicolor
TGTTCCTGTTTCACTTCCAAATCCCTAATTTTTGAAAGAGCATCTTTCAACATATCAAACAATTGAGACTTAGTAGAAATATCATAAAAATTATTCAAGCTTTGAGAACTTACCTGATCTCTTATGAGGGATTGAAGTACCTTATCCTCAGCCATCAAACACATAGTATCATCATATTTTGCAGCCTCGGTATGGGACCAATGGATTGCAGTCATGCAAAAATGTGATTCATTGCTTTCTATGCCATCTGATTCAGCATCATCCTCACCCCACACGGCGGCTGCCATGCGTGCCTCACATCCTCGATGTTGTGGAGGTTTCGATGGTAAAGGACAATTTTTTATCAAATGTCCTGTTTTGTGACATTGGAAACATTCATGCTGGCTGGTAGTATACTCACGTTTAGAATTTCCACCATGGTAACCTCCATGTTTTCGACTAAGAATACGCTTCAGTCCTTGTGCCAGCATAGTCATCTCATTCTCCATGTCATCATCATAGCCCCAATATGGTGTCTCGACGGGAATCTTTGATTTTAGTGCAAGATCTTTGTGCACCACTATATATTGTTCCTCCATCTTGCTTTCATGAACCATCAAATCTGAACACAATTCTTCAAACGACATAGATGATAATTCTTTCATTTTCTCAAGAAGTGATGTATAGTTAAGCTAATCCTTAGTTAGTCAATCAAGAAATCTTTCATTAATAATCTCATTAGAAAGAGTTACCCCAACCGTTTTGTGTTCCATAAGCACTTCATTGAACCTTTCCACCTTTAGTGCTAGACTCGCGCCCTCTGACATTTTAAAGTTGTTAAAATCTTGTAGAAACTGTTTCTTCTTGGCTTTGCGGATTGATTCTGTTCCTTGATAAGCAATCTCAAGGAAGTCCCATACTCCTTTTGCCGTTCTTATATCCAAGACCCTTCCTTGATCTTCGTCGTACAAGGAGGAGACAAGAATACGAAGAGCTTGTTTATTTGTGCTTAAAAAGATTTTCATAAGCTTCTGTCCATTGATCCTCAGGTTTGTTCTGTCTCACACCATCAACAATGATAGTAGGTTTATAATCACCTTGCATCACCACTTTCCAAACCTTGTAATCCACGGACATCAACTGAGCATCCATCTGTTCGCACCACTTAGAATAATTGAATTTCATCAACCTTGGTGCTTTTACATAATACGAACTCATCTTCACGTTCTACCCATAAGTACTAACCTTTATATTGGGTAAACCTGCTCTTATACCACTTGTAAGTTCGTAATGTATAAAATCAGAAGCCTCAGTACGAGACAGACAGAGAACAGAAACGAAAAACGAGATAGAAAGTGTTTAGAATAAAAACTCTATTACCAATCTTATTATTGATAACTTGAAAACTCATCATCTGATCTGTTCAACACTTTGAACAATCACTCTCTCGTCTAATTCTAGACAAAACGTTGATTACTATCAACAACTCTCTTCTTTCTCAAAGACTATCTTTTTACGGTGGAAGCTCTACCTTTTCCAGATGTTTTTGCTATACATTTATACTACTTGGAGGTAGATAACAACCTCCTAAATATCTACAAAAAATCTTTATCTAAAACTAATATAAATACAAAATATAAGATCCTAAAATATCTCTAAAATGTTTCCTAGTATAATGCTGGCGCCTCTGATTTTGCTCCTTCTGATTATTGAGTAAATATTCTGTTAAGATCTTCTACCCAAAGCTGACTGTAGAGGCTGTTGAGATAATATAGGTAAGCCTTGCTCTTGTAATTTTGCCACATCAAAAAACCTTCAGTAAATATACATTTACAGGGTGTAAAGAATAGAGTTTGGTCAATCAATCCGATATCACTCATCTCTCTCAAACCAGTTAAACAGTACTAGTATTTTAATTAAGGAAGCTATGGTCTATTTTATCAGGTTACTGCAAACACAAGCTACAGGTTAAAAAGTCAAATATGTCTCTACTTATTGAATCAGTCAGCTCACGACATCAAGACGAGCCCACCAAACTCAAAAAGCAATTCTTCAGGTAAAATTTTAATATATGTTGTCTTTTTTTATGTGTCTTTTTCCTAAGAGAGACATATAATTAGTGTTATGGAGGATATAATGATGAGCTTAAAGTAATCTAAACCATAGTGAAGAGACAATGACAATATTGGTGAATCCAATAGCCTTTGTCTAAACAACATCTAAGTATAGAGATGTAATTCATCCTCACAAAAGAAGACAAGAGCTCTTCACGCTTTTTCAAATAATTATCCCCTCGAACCACAAAAATGTGGGGAAGAACTCACAAACCTACAACATACCTAGATCTAAAGATAAATCCGGTCACAACATTATGAAATCTGTTGCTAGATCCGAACACAACCTCCAGAGATCTACAATTAGATCGGGACACAACATTCTGAGATCTATTGCTGGATCCAGTCACAACATCCCGAGATCTAGCTATTGCTAAATCCGGACACAGCCTCCAGAGATCTACTATTAGATCTGGACACAACATTCTGAGATCTATTGCTAGATCCAGACACAACATCCCGAGATCTAGCAATTGCTAGATCCGTACACAACCTCCCGAGATCAATTGTAACACCTCTATTCCAAAATTCGGATAATCTAACGCACCTAACATAAATAATCAATCGAGTCGCAGCGGAAAATAAAATCGATCAAAACTTAAACCTGGGTGTCACCCGCTATTACTCACCCATGTGAGTAATGAAATATTTGCCACCAATATAATCCAAAAACCCGCAGTGATGACAGAGACATAAATACAACATAGTTTACAATACTAAATCCGAAAAGGCACAATGAGCAGTCTACCTAATTAATACCATGTAAGGTCACACATAATCCTAAGGTATGATAGCAGGTATACGCCTAACTACTTCCAAAAGCCCCTCACTCGCGCATAGGTCTTCATCAGCTACAATCCTGTAATTTGGTGGCCATAAAGTGTAACACTCATAGCCTATAATCTGGATAATCTAGCGTGCCTAACATAAATAATCAGTCGATTCACAGCGGTAACTAAAAGTCATCGCAAAAATAACCCGGGTGTTACCCGCCGTTACCCACGAGTAATGTAACGTTTACCAAATATACAAACTCAACTCTCGTAGTGATAATAGAGACATAATTACAACAATATTTACAATACTAAATCCTAAAAAGGGACAGTGAGTTGTTTACCTAACTAACAATATACAATCCAATAGTATCCTACGACATAACAGAGATCACTTCCAACACCCCGCACTCTCGCATCAATCTTCGGCAGCTACAATCCTGTAATTTGGTGGCCATAAAAGCTCAGCACAACCGCTGAGCACGCTACTATATAATCCTCATGAACCCTAAGACTACTCGAGTTAATTAGCCCAATTGTTAACATGTACCAATTCCATGTTGTTCCGTTTTCTTTTATAACAGCGGTAAGGCAGTAATTAAACACAACCATGAGTCCATCCAAACATCACATAATTTCACAACAAGTAATAAGCAAGTATTCAAACAACGCGTGAGAGAAAGTGATAACGATGCGAGAGTGTTCTCTCTGAACGGTTTCCGTCATACGGCCTTTGAGACCCCTTTTTATTCGTTATCCATGACTAAGAATATTTCTTTATTATTATCTTATTTTCAGTTACCTTTACTTAATTAAGGAGGGTGTCATGTTAGAACAACCAGTATAAATATACTTCATCTTCTAGAGTAGTCGCTCTTGTGCACTAATAGTAGTGCTCGTTTGCTAGGGGTCCGCAGAGACCTGGCGGCCGTGGCCATGCACCAACAGCAGTGCCGCCATGCACCAACAGCAGTGCCCTGTGACCAATGATCGTATCCTGCTCGTTGGAATTTCCATGTTGAGTGGACCCTATCCGGTCGTCCTCTCTCTTCAGTGATCACCAATGCGCAACCATGTAGTCCGACACACCCTGGATTTTCCTCATCTTTAATTATTCCCACTATATCATTAAGTTTGTGACTTTTACCTAAGATCTATGCTTAGGTTATGTAGAGTAATGTCCTCCATGTAAGGACCTTTAAGGTCTTTAATTTTCCCCTAGACGTCGCCTAGGTTACTCCCATTCTCGGGTGTGTGTAATATCATTAATATCACCAGTCATTCAATACCTTTTTCATTCTCATTATTCATAACTCGATCCGAGTTTTATGTATAGAATTGCCTAAGTTCATCAATCGTCACGCACAATTGTAATCGCGGAATATAAGGCAATTAAATTCAAAATCATAACATATAACACACATATCAATCTTGTCATGCATTCACACACATATCCAAACCCGAGGAAGCCCTCAGGAACACTCGGACCACACAATAACGTACTGTGCACCGATGAGCAATGCTAGCATGACGTATCACGCTTATCCTCTATCCCTTAAGAAGCTCGTATCTCGAACTCATACCTCTGGAATGTATAACTCTATTATCAATACCCATGTCTTGGATCCATGTAATCAACCCATAATAATTCTTAACCTTGTTCCGTAATTAACCCCTTAACCGGTTATTCATTTGACTCGGTTTTTGCATTAAGTTATGGGATTTAATTTAATTATACTCTATGGTTGTGAGAGTACAATATTTCATGGCGTAATAATAATCATTACTTAGTGATTAAATTCCTAATGTCCCTTGCTATTTGGCAAGGTTATCTTGATTGGTATATTTGCATACACACCCACACTTATTGATACATGTATATATAGTTCATTACTATATTTTAGGTGACCAAGTTATATTTCATCTTTTATATATTTTTTTATATCATGCGCATATGCACTAATATATATCCATACGACATAATTTATTGTTATACTTTGTTTGGCCAAGTTATGTTCCAACTTTGTATATTCATATACCCACGTACATATGTTTCGATATATGTATAAATATATCTCTATAATATAGTCTATTACTGTACTTTATTTGACCGAGTTATATTCCAACTTTTAATTACACATTATTTTATGTATTGGTGAACTTAACCACTTGGTCAATTTATGTTGGTTTGGTCAATCTTGTTTGACTCGTTTAATGTTTCAAGTCAGTGCTCCATTATATTCAATATTTATTTATCAACCCTTACTTCATTATATTATAACACTTATAATTATACTTCTACCTCATAATTCTTTCCACATTAATCTTATATGATTAATCAACCATACTACATTTTCCCCTTATATTATCAATTCATATCACGTGAATTATAAGGTTTCTCCATAATGAATTAATTCATTATTTCATGTGGAGTATACATTTATTTATTTGTGTCCTTTATTCACAAACCTCCATTTAAGAATTTATCATGATACTATACAAGGTATTTTATACATTATCACATTCCTCATATTATAAGGTTTCTTACCATGTATTATACTCCCCAAATTTCCAACTTAAACCCATTACTTCATGTGATTGTTTATTAGGTATATTTATACCACATAACTCTATTTATAATTTATTCTCTTGTACTTTAGAATAATGCACATCAAATCATTTTAAACTTTATAATATAGCATGCACAGTTTCTAAAAATTCTTAACCAACTCATAATACTTTCCGGTAATTCCAATTCCTTTCCCATCCATTTTTTAGTATTTACAAAATCACCCCAAACATTATTTTTGTTACATTCCTATCATTATTTAATTTATAACCTAAGATTCCAAAATTTTATAATATACAAACATATATATATATATAATTCGAACAACACCCTCTTTCCAGATTTATGCCATTTCCCACGACATTCTTATTATTACTTATTTTCCCTACATTTTATAAACTTACAATTTATCATTAGAACCTTATATTTTACACATTGATTGTTTAAATCACAATTTCAACCCAGATCTTCTTCCAAATTTTGTACAGACCCCTTGACTTAATTAAATCCCAGTTTTCAACCCAAACTTTCGGTAATTACAAAATAACCCCATAAGTTTTATAAATGTAATATTTTACCACTTAAACTATATATTATAATCCTTGACTAAATCATTAAAATCAACCCAAAATTCACCAAATTTATGAACAGACCGCTAGTGGCCAAATTCATTTCATTCCAACCCTTAACTCTCGGAAATTACACAAACACCCCAAATAGTTATAAGTTTCATTCTTAACTTAATATTTTATTTAAATTACTAAATAAATTAATTTAATTTCTAATAGGGTTGTCAATCATGATACGAACCCGAAATCCGACCCAAAACTGACATGCTAAAATGTGGGTTTAGGTTGCAATTTTCAGCTCGAAAACATTTTTGGGTCGAGTTTGGATTGGGTTACTAAAAACCCGGGTCGGTTTTGGGTTTGACCTGTCAACCCGATTTCAACACGTAACCGGAAAATATTTTAAAAAAGAATATATATATATATATATATTATTATTATTATAGTTATGCGACATAACCCTAAATATATCAATCATGTAATCATTTATTTTTGATGGTTTTATATGTTATGTTATATTATCTGCGTGATTTTGTGTAAAATTTATATTGATCATACAATATTTTCAATTTTCGGTTGATTTCGGGTCAATTTCGAGTTGATTTCAGATTGATTTCGGGTTGATTTCAGGTCATCGGGTCAGTTTCGGGTTGGCAGGTCGGGTTCGGGTTGACAAATAACAACCCGTTTCGGGTTCGGGTCGGTTTCAGGTTGGGGTGAAACATGAGCAGGTCGGGTTCGGGTTGAAGTCATCCCGACCCAAAACCCGAAATAGACAAACCTACTTTCTAACTTGGTCAAACATCACATGTGGTCAAGCTTGACCACCCCAAATACTCCTTTGACCAGTATTTATCATTAATTACAAAAATGCCCTATTTGTTTCTCTAGTTTTACATTTAACACTTTAATTTCATAAAATTAGTATTTTATGTTCCTAAAATTCTAAAACAGCCCCCTTTACCGTTTCTAATATTTATTTGGTACGCTATATCTCACTTAATTACATTTTGAACCCATTAATAAGTCTTTTGTTCATTTAAGTACTCATAAAGTTTATAATTCATCTAAATTCATATTATAACTTTATATTTAATTTATGTAGCACCTAAATTCACCAATTTTCATCTAAGATGTTCCTAAGTGATTATGTTCACTAAAATTATATTTTTGCGCCAGAAACTTATATATTTCATTTAATTACCCTAAAACTTAATAATTAATGTTTAAAGCTTTAAATAAACATAATGACATGGCCTAAACACATGGTGTGGAGGGTGATTTTTCGGTATAAGGGGGGGGTCTATCTAAATATAGTTCTCGACTGAAAAGCCTTGATCTTAGAAAATGCCATTCTGTGGAGGGTGAAAACCCGTTATTCTGGCATCCCTCAAATACCTACTACATCGTCTGTCTTTCCCAGAAAGCTTATGGGGAATGCTAGTGAGCACTACGTCCGCTCTCAATGGGCTCCACGCGGGATTATGCCTCTATAAGGCGGAATTGACTAGAGTCGCCACCTAGTTTGACCTAAGGAACTAGGAAGGGAGATCGGGTTCTAAAAACCGTTAATTGACTCTGATTTTGCTGCCTATGGATAGGACTTAATCTGATCATACCAGATATTCTATGTTGGGTTCGCACTGGGTTACACCCCTTAGAAGTGGCAACGACCACGACTTCGGATTGGTGCCCGAGGAAACCTCGGTCTCCAATTGTCGGGATTACCTTCTTTCAAAACCTTATTTAAAGAGATTCATTTAAAAGCCAAGGATAGGATTAGGATGAGGAAAGAGAGAGAGAGTGGTGAGGCGAGCTTTTCTGCCAAGCCAACCTGGAATAGGGAATTGGGGAATTCGGATGAGTATAGAATGAAAGATTAGGAGTCTGATTTTGAGAGTTGAAGAAGTCGAGAGTTTGTGGGAGTCATAAGAAGTTTGAATGTTTGACAGACATGAATGTCACCTTGGAGTTGGGAAAGGGGTTTTTTGGATTGGAATGGGGTCGCACCCTATGTGGGCTGCCTACGTACTCAACTCCCTGTTGAGATCAGACCTTACGTAGTTCACTTTTTGGGATTTTAGGAGTTTTGAGGGCTTTGAAGGAATTGGGGTCTTGACCTTTTGGGTCTTTGAAGAACAAAGGGGTTTTGTGGTCATTTTGTGGGGACTTGATGATTTGTCGAGTTTGTTTTGGAGTTTGAGATGCTCGACTCTGTGAGATATTTGAAATCTTAAAATGATGACGTCTGTGAGACGCTTGGGTTTGTGAGACGTTTGAGGCTTGAAAGGGTTATCAAATTTCAAGGGGTTCGGCCTTTTGAGGAGCTGAGGGCTTTCGAAGTGTTTGAATTTGAAGAGTCTATTGAGATGTCCAAATCTGTTGAACTGCGAAGACATTCGAGTCTGTTGAGCTGTTGAGACGGTCGAATCTGTTGAGCTGTTGAGACCGTCGAGTCTGTTGAGCTGCTGAGACGGTCGAGTCTGTGGAGCTGCTGAGACGGTCGAGTCTGTTGAGCTGTTAAGACGGTCGAGTCTGTTGAGCTGCTGAGACGTTCGAGTCTGTTGAGCTGTTAAGACTTTTAGAGATTCGTGATGCTTGGGTTCAAAAGGGTTTGAAGTTTCAAGGAGTTTGAGATTTATGATGTTTGAAATTATTTGGGATTGAAATGAGGTTGAATTGAATTGAAAATGAAAAGAATTTTGAATTGAATTGGATTGAAATTGATTCTAAATTGGAATTGGATTGAATTTGATTGAAATTGAATTTGAATTTGATTCAGAACTGAAATTGAAGTTGAATTGGATTAGAAACTAAATCACGATCGAATTGAGGTAAAGGGCCGAATTTGGGCCTTGGAGATGGACCGGGTTTGGGCCTTGAAAAAGTGGGCCAGCTTGGGCCTCAAAATGGGTTTGGGCCTCGAAATGGGCGTGGGCCTCGAAATAGGCTTGGGCCTTGAAATGGGTTTGGGCCCAAATTGGGCTTGGGTCCTAATGTGTTTGGGTCAAGAATGAGTTTGATGGGCCGAGTTTTGTGAAGTTGGGCCAAGTCAAAATGGGCGAGTCGAAGTGGGTCAGGTCGAAGTGGGCTTTTTTTTTTGTGGGCTGAAATGGGTCAGTTTGGGCTGATGGACCGATTTGGGCTGACGGGCCGATTTGGGCTGATGGGTCAGGCTTGGATAATGGCCCAAGTTCAGATAATGGGCCGGGTTTAAATAGTGGGTCCGGTTGACTAGTTGGCCGAGATTGGGTAGTGGGCCGAGCTAGGTGATGGGCCGGGTTTTGAAATTGGGCCGGATCTGAAATGGGCCAGGCTTGGTGGAATTGGG
This sequence comes from Limonium bicolor, assembly GCA_023374045.1. Lineage (NCBI taxonomy): Eukaryota > Viridiplantae > Streptophyta > Magnoliopsida > Caryophyllales > Plumbaginaceae > Limonium > Limonium bicolor. Next base: position 9,336 of record JAIOTZ010000059.1, read on the forward strand.
CCAAGATTTGGGAGTTGGGCTTGGAGAGTGGATTTGTAAAAAAGGGCTGATTAAAATTTTGTTTGAAACTATTAGGAGCTAGTGGGCTGAAGTCATGTGAATAAAATTATCTGGATTTACAATTGGATTGGATTTTGTTGATTGTTTATTTTATTCTGAAATTAGGGGATGATTTGGAAAATTTTACGGGATACGGATATTCCTCACATGGACCGTGTCTAGGACCCGTATGCATTGAGGATACCCCAAACCTAAGGCTTTTTTACAAATGGGGGACCTATGGGCTAACTAGGGTTTCCTATTGTTTTGGGCCTTTATATTGGGCTGGGCCCAACAATTAACAAGTATGTAATGGAAGCAAATAATATGAAGTGAAACCAAAGATACGTAGGCTAACAAATATAACATGAAACTCAAAATCTGAAAGTTAGGCAAGTACATTTGTTCCCCACACATTTTTTTGTTATCCGCACAAAGATTTAATAAATTTTAGTTTGGGACAAGACTAATAAGCAAAGAATTAACCTATACTAAACACCCGGATGCGAAACTGAAATATCCCAGCCCATGTCTAATGTGTAAGCGAATCCCAACTCAGGCTACTAGCTTAAACTAATCATTTTTTTTACTAATCTTCTTTCTTTTTTTTTTTTTTCTTACTGAACAAAACTCTAACTAAACGAACAAAAGACAAAAGCACTAAATCCAAAATTGGTAAACTGATTTATTGACGTCTAAATGAAGCTGAAACAATAATTAAACTCTTTCCTTCCCATCATTGCAATTATAGCCTTATTCTTTAAAAGAAGAAAAAAAGAAAAAAAGAAAAAAATGGACAATGATAAACCGAGGCACAAGGAAAAGACTAGCATGTTAAACTTCTAAAGAAATAAATAATTCGTCATTTTGTCAGTCAAACACATATCGACATTTAAAAAAAAAGAAAGATAGAGCATGTGAGACTAAACTGGGACATGTTTGGATACCAGAGTAAGATGGAGTCCCCTCGTTTTGATGAGCAAAATCGGATCCCCACAGAGAGAGGCTTCATAAGTCGTTCATGAGACTCATCAGGTGGAGATGAAGAAGATGGTACAGTGCCCGTGTTCCTTGCTCCGTCAGGTGAAGAACATGAAGACGACGCAGAGCCTGCGCATTCCTCGTACGCAAGTGGAGCGTTCTCCCTCGTTCGCCACTTGAAGGATGGAAGGAGCAGAGCTTGCGTACCCCTTGCTCGTCAGTCGAAGAAGAAGTAAGGAGCAGAGTTTACATACTCCTAGCTCGTCAGTCGAAGAAGAAGGAAGGAGCATAGTTTACATACTCCTTTTTGCCAGTTTGGGTTGCAAGGAAACCGTATTGAAGAAGAAGATAGTCACCGAGCATGTAGGTCTTTTTTCTCCAGTTAGACTTGCAGTCTTGTTCGCCGGTTTCAGTAGCAAGATAACCGAGAATGAAGAGATTGGAGGAGAGGAAACAGCAAGTATGTTCCTCATTTGCCAGAAGATTGCAAGAGAAGGAAAGAAAGAAAAAAAACGTAAATGAGGAGACTCGAACAGAGGCATGTGTGTTCTTGTTTGTGTGTCGGGTTGCAAGGAACCGTGAATGAAAAAAGAAAAGAAAAGAATGAGGTCTGGTATGTCACTCGTTCGACAGTTGGGTGTGCAAAGTTACCGTGAGGGAGAGATGATAGGGTTGAGCATGTATGTTTTCATCGCCAGTTTAGTGTGCAACATTACCCAGTGTAAAGAGAATGAAAGAGGTCACGGAGCTGTATGCTTCTAGTTCACCAGTTCATTTGCAAAGATCGTGAGTGAAAATATGGAGGAAGGCACAGAGCACGGGTGTTACTCGTTTGCCGGTGAGGTTGCAAAATTTCCCAAAGTGAAGGGAAGGGAGATTACAGAGAGGTATGCTCTAGAAGTGAAGAGAATGTAAATAGGTGCAGCAGAGCTCACTTATCTTGTTCGACAGTTTGGCTTACAGCAACGGTAGGAATGGAGAGAATGAAGACCAAGGAGCTCGTACGTTCGTTGCGTGCTGGTGAAGAGGATGAAGATGCAGAGCTTGTATTCTCTTGTACGCCAGTAAGTTGTTGAGCATGAAGAGAGGAGCACATATGCTCTTGTTCGCCAATGGGTAGCAAAACACCGTGAGTGAAAGAATGACAAAGGTAGCAGTATGCTCCTTGTCGCCAGTGAGCAGAGAATGAATCAGCCGGCATAGAGTTTGTATGTTCCTTATTCGACGGTTTTGAAGAGAATGAAGGAGATGTGTGCAGGTATGTATCTCGTTAGATAATTTCAAGGGAATGAAGAAGATGTGAGCATGTATGTTCCTAGTTCGCCGGTCTGGGTTGCAAATATCGGAAAGAAGAAAATGGAATGTGGAGCCCGTGTGTTGCTTGTCTCCGGTTTGGTAGTAAAAAATACCGTCTGTGAAGAGATTGTAGAACACCGAGGTTAAATGCTTCTGTTTGCCGACGCAAATAAGAAGAACGAGGAAGAAGGAGGCAGTAGCATGTGTCCTCCTTGTTTCGCCAGCAAGGTTTGCAAATTATCGACGTGAGGAGAACAAAGGGACAATGGAGCATGTATGTTCATGTCTCGACGGTTGGGCGTGCAAAATTACCGTCCGGAAGAGATGAATGAAGCCCGGAGCATATATATTATGGTTCGATTGTTTGAAGATAATGAAGAGGGTGAAAGCATGCATCTATTCTGTTCAACCGTCGGAAGAGAATGAAGATGACCCGAGCATAAATGTTCTCCGCTCGACCGTGTACGTGAAACGGTGAAAAGAAATAAAAAGAAGAGCCATGACTTGGGGAAGAACGATGGAAGAATTTGGAGTATGGGCGCCCATACTGTAGTGTCTTGATTGATTCTTTCAAAAAACATGCCCCCATACTGTAGTGTTTTGTGTTGGGCTGATTATGAAGTGTGGATAGATAGTAACGGAGAAACAAAATAAAAGTCAAGTCGCGTGCTGAAATAATAAAGAAAACGCCCCTACGTCAGGAATCGAACCCGGGATCTATGGGTTGCATGACGGGTACCTTAACCAGTTACACTATGTCAGATTTCAATATGTTCATGCGAGAAATAATACAAGAGCCCTAATTTCAACTGGATAACTCCTCTAAAAATGCTACGAGTTCAAAAGAAAGTATACAAGGAAAAAAAAGAGAAGACTAATCTAATGGCATGAAATTATGGAATGTAAATAATAAGATAAGTAAATAAAACAAGATGAATGGGTTAAAACCGGATTATTGTTTGAAAATTCATTTTTTGGAAAATCGTGTTTTTATGAAATGCTTTGAAAAAGGTTAAAATGATGGTTTCGTTATGGCACGCACGCTAATATGTTTTGAAAAAGAAAGGCGACGACCCCTCTTATTATTTCGAAATTTGCTTTATGGGGTGAGTATTTTGGTGTCTACAGATGGCTCCCTTGATTCAATTCTACAAGCCCTTGTAGAATTGGATCAAGGTTGACGGGGCACCAAAAATTCTCACAATGGTTTAGTGGTGCGTAAGGATGCGACCGTGAGTGTATGAATGTGATTGAAAGTATGAGGACTTATGACGAGCCTCAGTTAAACCTCTTGTAGCGTACTAGTAGCGCAATAGCTTTCTAGCGGGTGTAAAATGAAAAGTCGACCGCACTAGTAGCGCAATAGCTGTCTAGCGGGTGTAAAATGAAAAGTCGACCGCACTAGTAGCGTAATAGCTGTCTAGCTGGTGAAAAACGAAAAGTCGACCGCACTAGTAGCGCAATAGCTGTCTAGCGGGTGTAAAATGAAGAGTCGACCGCACTAGTAGCGTAATAGCTGTCTAGCGGGTGTAAAAATGATAGGACCATACTAGTAGCGTAATAGCTGCCTAGCAGGCGGATGTGAAACGATTTCGCACTAGTAGCGTAATAGGTGCCTAGTGGAGGAAATGTGGGACCGTACTAGTAGCGTAATAGCTGCCTAGCAGGTGGATGTGAAACGATTTCACACTAGTAGCGTAATAGCTTGCCTAGTGGAGGAAAATGTGGGACCGTACTAGCAGCGTAATAGCTGCCTAGCAGGCGGAGAGAAATGATTTCGCACTAGTAGCGTAATAGCTGCCTAGTGGAGGAAAATGTGGGACCGTACTAGTAGCGTAATAGCTGCCTAGCAGGTTGTGAGTATTTGATTGTGAACGAACTTTGTGGGTATATGCAGATGGTCTGCGATGTAAGGTGTTCAAGAATAAATGTATTAATTGAATCAAACTCCCTGTTTGTACACGAGGGCTTAGGAGTGCCTCAACTGGACCTCTTGATATCCAGTCCTAGGGCTTATGACGGGCCTAGAATGTGATTGAAGGTACGAGGACTTAGAAGTGCCTATAATACTTTAACGGAGTTGTACGAAACTCGCTGCTTTGAGTGGTTGATTTGAGGATGATTCTGGCTGTGGATTTCCGGGATTGGATGTTTTTTATTGTTCTCCTGAGGGATGTGATCGTCGAGTGTTCTTTGTTGATGTGGCCCTTGACTTTGTCAGTGTGGGGCTTGTGTTTTCGGTTTTGTTTTGACGGTCTCGCCCGATGTGCACTATAGTCTCGGGATTTGGTTGGACTCTTGGCTCCAGAGTTTCGTGATGGCTCCGGTATGGCTCTGGAGTTTTTTTTTTGGTGATTTTGTAATCGGTCTTTGAATGGATGGTTTTATGGATGAGTGACTTTGGGAACTCGACGATTTCGATATGATTGGGTGGCTTCGATATGATTCGACGGCTCCATTGCGGTCGGGTGGCTCCAGTGCGGTCAGATGGCTCTGGTTTGATATGTGACTCCCTTGTGAGCAACAACTCTGGGATGGTTGATGGGTTTCGATTTGTTTTGGATTTTGAGTCGAATGGTGGGTTGATGTGATTGGTGGATTGTGTTGTGATTGATGACTTATGATCATGGATGGGTGGCTTCTTTCTGGCTATGACTTCAGGGTCCACTCATGATGGCTCCAGGATAGCTCGGGATGGCTTCGGGAAGGGCTACGAGATGGCTCTATTTGGTGATAGTAAGGAACAAAAAGGGACTTTTCCTTTGAGGTGGTCGCACCCTGGGCGGGCTGCCTACGTACTCAATTCCATATTGAGATCAGACCTGATGTAGTTCGAAACTCTGTAGGCAAGGCCCTGGTGACGAAATGGATTCGGTATGGATTTGAGGTGGTTCCCGCATTGTTCTCGGACTGTTGGGAAGACCCCTGTGTAGTTCCAAGGATGGTTTCAATGTCGGATGATGGCTCCCGTATGGCTCTAGCTTGGCCCTGAGAGTGATGTTGATAAGGCTCGAGCATGACACTGGATGGCTCCGGGGTGGTCTTCGTATGGCCCAGGATGGCTCCAATTTGGTTCGATGTAGCTTGAAGATAGCCTAGGACGGCTCCAGTTGACATCTTTTGATCAAAAGCTATGTTTCAACAACTCCAACTGAAGTCGACTTTTAGCGAGACTAGGTAGAGTTCTTACCGCTCGGATGTGGATGATGAAATGGTTATGATGTATGCAAATACTAAATGTTATATGAGATGCAAGATGCATATACAGTTTGGGGAGGGAAGGTACGACCCTATCTCTATTAATATGAGGTTTATGAATATAAGACATATTTGGTTCGATCTTGAGTGATCGTTGAACTAGAATGTGTGAATCACTTTCCTCTCATGGAGGGATGCGGGTTAATCTCTCGTGAGTATGGTCGTACGTGCTAATGTTGTGATTATACTCTTGATGCTCGGAGCAGTATTTTCCTGAGAATTTCTTTTGAAGTATTGGACTTTCCGACCCTTACAAATTTCTCACCTGCAATAGGGTAGGCTGTTTATGTTTTGGTGCTTAGATCAAAGAGTCACTCGCACTCGGAAGACCTTGTGAGATAAGGTCGCACTCATTCGCTCATGGTCCCTTTGGTATGACGGGACATGTAGATAACAAGTACGAAGCTTATGATTCATGTTTCAGATCCGGTACTTTCAGTTAACGCTCGTCGACTTATGAGTCAGAGGTCTTTTATTGGGTTATAATGGGGCTGATGGGTATGATGTATGTCACATGGGACTGGGGATCAATTTGGGAATTGTGGAGCTTTTTGTACAATAGAGGATATGTTTCCCCTTCGCCATGGGTGGAATGATTAGACAGGTTTTGATAACCTTCTATTGATTTCTATGGGACATCATTGGTCCTTTGGATTTAGACTTCTCCTTCGTGCTCTTCTGGTGCACGGTTTGAACTTTTTTTTTTTGGAATTGCATTTGGCTCATCGCCTTTCTCAAGCATTCTTTGCTTTGTATTTTGGCTTTCAGCTTGGATTGAGCATTTTCTTATCGATCTTCTTGAACATTTTGGTGTTCTTTTTTTTGGTGTTTGGCTTCGGAGTTGCATTGACTCACTGGTTTCTTCAAACATTTCATTTATTGTTTTTGTGAAAGATGGTGGGGAAGGGCCATGGCTCTGGCTCTTTCGAGATCCTCTATTGCAAGGGCAGGCAAGTATATGTAGGGTGGCATATTGTGGAGTTTTTTTTTTTTTGAAAAAAGAGTTTTTTCTTAGAAGGCTCAGCGGGGCTCACTAAGGAGTCATGTTCGGGAAAATTAAAGCTTTTTGGCCTTGTGGAGATTTTGATCCTAAGTGCCTCGTCATTCTCATTAGTCAATGATTGTTTTCTTACTATTCTAAGATCCTTGCATGACTCACAGTTCGTATCCTGATTATCGACATTGATCTCACTCTGTATTATGCCTCTCCGTGTGATGAAGGAATGCACACGTCACTCGTGGTTTTACCTCGATTGGCTCTCTCTACCTTCCTTCGTCATTCATAGGATTGTCCAATATCCTCATTCGGAATTCAAGGGAAAATACCGCTCTTTACACACTACTCACTTGGTCCGTGGTGCTGAGTTTAATTAGACCCTTGTGTTCACTGACGGGTCGAGAGTTTAATGGTTCACGCACACTATTCAATCAATCTCTCAGGATTTTCACCAAAAATGTCGTTTCGATACGAATATATGCAAATGCCACTATCTATAATGCAATGTATTGTGGTAATATGGAATTACTATGTATAGGATGCATGAAATGCTGAAAATGATGAATGATGATGGTTGACTTCAGGTTTTGACTGAATGTTTTTTTTTGTGTTTGTTTTGTTTTTTTTTGTCCTTTTTTTATACAATGCATGAGTGGTGGTAAGGCTATGACTAGTCTCGCTTGAGTCGGATTCAGCTCGCAGTTCATGAAACTCATCCCATCATCATTGGCCCTGAAGGTGGTCGACTTGTCGGGGTTGTTGTCGGAGAAGTAATTCTCGAGTGTGGTCGGGTTGGTGATTGGACTCCTGGATTTTGAATTTTTAGGGAGTGACAACTCCCGCATGGTGGCCTCACGTCTTGGAATGATTGCACTTTTTTTCCTCTCATTCTGGTCACTGGTGCCCATGGTGATTCTGGATTTGGAAAAGGCTCAAACTCTCCGATGTTCATCACTATCCCATTGAAGGTTAGTTTGGAGGTTGAGATATTGGGATGAAGGTTGGTGTGTGGCAAGTGACGATGAAACATGTGGGTGCGTGATGCTCGTAAGTGTGGACGAGATTCATGTAAGGCTGATGATTTGAACTGACCGTAAGTGCATGTGACCCTTTTGTCATGAATGCAATGCATGTTTTTTTTTGTGTCCGATTGCATTTGTTGGCGTTGTTTATTTAGGGGATCCTCCTGTAGACCGTGAATTTTCACCCCATAAAGCAAAGTTGATGAATGATGTATAGATGTGAGGGGTCGTCCCTTATTCGTTCTTTTTATTATACGTGTATGCCAAAAGAAACCAAGTTTTAGAAAATAATTTCGAAAACGCGTGTTTTCAAAGTGGTGGATTTTCTCAATATAAACTTTGACGCTCGGTCATTCGCAAATAAAATAAGGAGTGGGGAACCCTATACACATAGATCTAAATAAATTCGAAGGGAATGTATACACCTATACATGTACTCTATTTAGAAACGGACAAGAGAGAAAAGAATAGGGAAAAACCTATACATCATCAATTCTAAAAAAGTCATTAAAATGGGAGTTTTAAGCTAAACTTCTTCTGAACTCTTCCGGTCCGTCTTCGGGCTTCTGAATGACTGCTAACGCTCGGCCCCCTGGTTGGCTGCTCGCTCGCCTTTGGGTTCTTGACCGGCTGCTCGCTCATCGGGCTCTTGACCGGCTGCTCGCTCATCTTCGGGCTCTTGACCGGCTGCACGCTTGTCTTCGGGCTTCTGCGAAGCAAAACGGTGATCAAACAAAACGGGTTGGTGTTCTTCTGATTTTCGACAATTTGAACTCGAACCGGTGTCGCTAGTCTTTATGTCACTTGACTCGGGTTAGTACACCTCTGGTTTTCGGCTCGAATCGTTGTTGGTTTTTATGCACTTCACTTGCTCCGATGAAGGAAAATGAGGGGCATTTTTTTTTAGAAAGGAAAGGTGAATGATCGAGCACAAAATCGTTGAGAAAAATCCATCACTTTTGTGAAAACACGAAATGACTAGTACACTCCACAGTAATGACCGCTACTCTTAAAGGTGGGTTGAACTTCGAAAATAGCGGGTCACAACATGGGGACTAAATCATTTATTTTAAAATAGGTTTATGAAATTCAATTTTGAAAACTGTTTTCGAAAACTATTTTGAAAATCATGTTGGTGAAGAATGTTGTTTGAAATTCGATTGTAGAAAGTAGGTTTTCGAAATCTATTTTTGAAAATTGTTTTGGAAATAATATTTTAATGAAACAAAGGTTTTCAATGATGAAGTGACGGATCCTAAAACCCCAAGTGTTTATGAGTAGAGTTTAGGTGGGATTCTAAATTGAACGAGCTCGTAAAACATCTTTAGGAGATATGCAAAAGAGAATTCCGAACGTTTTGAAACAAATGGTTTGAAGAAGTGACTTGCACACATGTATAGCATAGAGTAAATCGGCTATATCTGATGTGGAGCTGAGTGCGAATGATTGGGATAATCACCTTCCAGACTAGCCACACGAGTCACGGCCGGTGATTATCACAACATTACTCACTTTTGGGAAACTTGGGGAAGCACTGCATGGGAACAGGTCTCCCATCGTCTGCACGTTCAGGTGTGTCTAAAGTCCAAATTATTCACTGACTACGTTGTGCCATGTATGGGTATCCGGTAAATACGGGATCCTCTATGGACGTGTAGCGTGACATTGGGCTTTAGAGACACCCGTGGTGCAGCAGAATCATGGAGAACTGAGCCCATGCAATCTTCACGGTAAGGCAAAGGGTGGTCAGACAGACGGCATACAAAGGGGGTGACTACCCATAAGCCCATCTTAGACACCGGATAAGGCAGCTGGACACTGAAGGCTCATGGCTCACTATATGCTGGTTTAGACTCGGGTAATGGATGATATTTTGGATCATGAGCTTCAAGGCGTTGGTCTTGGACCGTATTACCTCGTGGGTTAACCCTTCTAGGAAGGACCCAGCTCATGGGGAATCAACCGTGGACCGGTTGGGGATCCCGCGACTCGTACAAATCGGGTGACACAGAGGAGTGCATGTCCTATGCTACCCGATGCAACAATGGGTTGACTCCTTCTAGGAAGGCCCCATTTAGAAAAACAATAAATAAGCAATAAATATTATGTCATGCATGAAGAGCAGTAAACATAAGACAGTAAACACACGACAATAAACACACAAAAGTGAAGCATGTAAATGGTAAAGCACACATGTGGCACTCAAAGCCAACCTCGAACTCTGAACTCTCATCCTAACTATCCTCTCAGTGCACACTCTAAGTGTGGAGTAGAGTAGTCCTAGTGGCTTTAGAATGAATCTCTTGAAGGTTTTGAAACAAGTTGGGGAATCGTGACAATTTTGGATGGAGTTCAGTCAGTCCCCAGCAGAGTCGCCATTCTGTGGAGGGTGATTTTTCGGTATGAGGGGGGGTCTATCTAAATATAGTTCTCGACTGAAAAGCCTTGATTTAGAAATGCCATTCTGTGGAGGGTGAAAACCCGTTATTCTGGCATCCCTCAAATACCTACTACATCGTCCGTCTTTCCCAGAAAGCTTATGGGGAATGCTAGTGAGCACTACGCCCGCTCTCAATGGGCTCCACGCGGGATTATGCCTCTATAAGGCGGAATTGACTAGAGTCGCCACCTAGTTTGACCTAAGGAACTAGGAAGGGAGATCGGGTTCTAAAAACCGTTAATTGACTCTGATTTTGCTGCCTATGGATAGGACTTAATCTGATCATACCAGATATTCTATGTTGGGTTCGCACTGGGTTACACCCCTTAGAAGTGGCAACGACCACGACTTCGGATTGGTGCCCGAGGAAACCTCGGTCTCCAATTGTCGGGATTACCTTCTTTCAAAACCTTATTTAAAGAGATTCATTTAAAAGCCAAGGATAGGATTCGGATGAGGAAAGAGAGAGAGAGGATGAGGCGAGCTTTTCTGCCAAGCCAATGCCTGGAATAGGGAATTGGGGAATTCGAATGAGTATAGAATGAAAGATTAGGAGTCTGATTTTGAGAGTTGAAGAAGTCGAGAGTTTGTGGGAGTCAGAAGAGGTTTGAATGTTTGACAGACATGAATATCGCCTTGGAGTTGGGAAAGAGGTTTTTTGGATTGGAATGGGGTCGCACCCTATGTGGGATGCCTACGTACTCAACTCCCTGTTGAGATCAGACCTTACGTAGTTCACTTTTTGGGATTTTAGGAGTTTTGGGGGCTTTGAAGGAATTTGGGTCTTGACCTTTTGGGTCTTTGAAGAATCAAAGGGGTTTTGTGGTCATTTTGTGGGGACTTGATGATTTGTCGAGTTTGTTTTGGAGTTTGAGATGCTTGACTCTGTGAGATATTTGAAATCTTAAAATGATGTCGTCTGTGAGACGCTTGGGTTTGTGAGACGTTTGAGGCTTGAAAGGGTTATCAAATTTCAAGGGGTTCGCCTTTTGAGGAGCTGAGGGCTTTCAAAGTGTTTGAATTTGAAGAGTCTATTGAGATGTCCGAATCTGTTGAACTGCGAAGACATTCGAGTCTGTTGAGCTGTTGAGACGGTCGAATCTGTTGAGCTGTTGAGACGGTCGAGTCTGTTGAGCTGCTGAGACGGTCGAGTCTGTTGAGCTACTGAGACGGTCGAGTCTGTTGAGCTGTTAAGACGGTCGAGTCTGTTGAGCTGCTGAGACGTTCGAGTCTGTTGAGCTGTTAAGACTTTTAGAGATTCGTGATGCTTGGGTTCAAAAGGGTTTGAAGTTTCAAGGAGTTTGGGATTTATGATGTTTGAAATTATTTGGGATTGAAATGAGGTTGAATTGAATTGAAAATGAAAAGAATTTTGAATTGAATTGGATTGAAATTGATTCTAAATTGGAATTGGATTGAATTTGATTGAAATTGAATTTGAATTTGATTCAGAACTGAAATTGAAGTTGAATTGGATTAGAAACTAAATCAGGATCGAATTGAGGTAATGGGCCGAATTTAGGCCTTGGAGATGGACCGGGTTTGGGCCTTGAAAAAGTGGGCCAGCTTGGGCTCAAAATGGGTTTGGGCCTCGAAATGGGCATGGGCCTCGAAATAGGCTTGGGCCGTGAAATGGGTTTGGGCCCGAATTGGGCTTGGGTCCGAATGTGTTTCGGTCAAGAATGAGTTTGATGGGCCGAGTTTTGTGAAGTTGGGCCAAGTCAAAATGGGCGAGTCGAAGTGGGTCAGGTCGAAGTGGGCTTTTTTTTATGTGGGCTGAAATGGGTCAGTTTGGGCTGATGGACCGATTTGGGCTGACGGGCCGATTTGGGCTGATGGGTCAGGCTTGGATAATGGCCCAAGTTCAGATAATGGGCCGGGTTTAAATAGTGGGTCCGGTTGACTAGTTGGCCGAGATTGGGTAGTGGGCCGAGCTAGGTGATGGGCCGGGTTTTGAAATTGGGCCGGATCTGAAATGGGCCAGGCTTGGTGGAATTGGGCCAAGATTTGGGAGTTGGGCTTGGAGAGTGGATTTGTAAAAAAGGGCTGATTAAAATTTTGTTTGAAACTATTAGGAGCTAGTGGGCTGAAGTCATGTGAATAAAATTATCTGGATTTACAATTGGATTGGATTTGTTGATTGTTTATTTTATTCTGAAATTAGGGGATGATTTGGAAAATTTTACGGATACGGATATTCCTCACATGGACCGTGTCTAGGACCCGTATGCATTGAGGATACCCCAAACCTAAGGCTTTTTTACAAATGGTGACCTATGGGCTAACTAGGGTTTCCTATTGTTTTGGCCTTTATATTGGGCTGGGCCCAACAATTAACAAGTATGTAATGGAAGCAAATAATATGAAGTGAAACCAAAGATAAGTAGGCTAACAAATATAACATGAAACTCAAAATCTGAAAGTTAGGCATGTACATTTGTTCCCCACACATTTTTTTTGTTATCCGCACAAAGATTTAATAAATTTTAGTTTGGGACAAGACTAATAAGCAAAGAATTAACCTATACTAAACACCCGGATACAAACTGAAATATCCCAGCCCATGTCTAATGTGTAAGCGAATCCCAACTCAGGCTACTAGCTTAAACTAATCATTTTTTTACTAATCTTCTTTCTTTTTTTCTTTTTTTTTACTGAACAAAACTCTAACTAAACGAACAGAAGACAAAAGCACTAAATCCAAAATTGGTAAACTGATTTATTGACGTCTAAATGAAGCTGAAACAATAATTAAACTCTTTCCTTCCTGTCATTGCAATTATAGCCTTATTCTTTAAAAGAAGAAAAAAGAAAAAAAAGAAAAAAATGGACAATGATAAACCGAGGCACAAGGAAAAGACTAGCATGTTAAACTTCTAAAGAAATAAATAATTCGTCATTTTGTCAGTCAAACACATATCGACATTTAAAAAAAGAAAGATAGAGCATGTGAGACTAAACTGGGACATGTTTGTTTTTGAATAGAACGTTTTAACGAGGTAAATCCAGGCAGCTTGAGCATTAGTTAAGGTAGAGGTTGGATACCAGAGTAAGATGGAGTCCCCTCATTTTGATGAGCAAAATCGGATCCCCACAGAGAGAGGCTTCATAAGTCGTTCATGAGACTCATCAGGTGGAGATGAAGAAGATAGTACAGTGCCCGTGTTCCTTGCTCCGTTAGGTGAAGAACATGAAGACGACGCAGAGCCTGCGCATTCCTCGTACGCAAGTGGAGCGTTCTCCCTCGTTCGCCACTTGAAGGATGGAAGGAGCAGAGCTTGCGCACCCCTTGCTCGTCAGTCGAAGAAGAAGGAAGGAGCAGAGTTTACATACTCCTAGCTCGTCAGTCGAAGAAGAAGGAAGGAGCAGAGTTTACATACTCCTTTTTGCCAGTTTGGGTTGCAAGGAAACCGTATTGAAGAAGAAGATAGTCACCGAGCATGTGTCTTTTTCTCCAGTTAGACTTGCAGTCTTGTTCGCCAGTTTCAGTAGCAAGGTAACCGAGAATGAAGAGATTGGAGGAGAGGAAACAGCAAGTATGTTCCTCATTTCCCAGAAGATTGCAAGAGAAGGAAAGAAAGAAAAAACGTAAATGAGGAGACTCGAACAGAGGCATGTGTGTTCTTGTTTGTGTGTCGGGTTGCAAGGAACCTTGAATGTAAAAAGAAAAGAAAAGAAAAGAATGAGGCCTGGTATGTCACTCGTTCGACAGTTGGGTGTGCAAAGTTACCGTGAGGGAGAGATGATAGGGTTGAGCATGTATGTTTTCATCGCCAGTTTAGTGTGCAACATTACCCAGTGTAAAGAGAATGAAAGAGGTCACGGAGCTGTATGCTTCTAGTTCACCAGTTCATTTGCAAAGACCGTGAGTGAAAATATGGAGGAAGGCACAGAGCACGGGTGTTGCTCGTTTGCCGGTGAGGTTGCAAAATTTCCCAAAGTGAAGGGAAGGGAGATTACAGAGAGGTATGCTCTAGAAGTGAAGAGAATGTAAATAGGTGCAGCAGAGCTCACTTATCTTGTTCGACAGTTTGGCTTACAGCAACGGTAGGAATGGAGAGAATGAAGACCAAGGAGCTCGTACGTTCGTTGCGTGCTGGTGAAGAGGATGAAGATGCAGAGCTTGTATTCTCTTGTACGCCAGTAAGTTGTTGAGCATGAAGAGAGGAGCACATATGCTCTTGTTCGCCAATGGGTAGCAAAACACCGTGAGTGAAAGAATGACAAAGGTAGCAGTATGCTCCTTGTCGCCAGTGAGCAGAGAATGAATCAGCCGGCATAGAGTTTGTATGTTCCTTATTCGACGGTTTTGAAGAGAATGAAGGAGTGTGTGCAGGTATGTATCTCGTTAGATAATTTCAAGGGAATGAAGAAGATGTGAGCATGTATGTTCCTAGTTCGCCGGTCTGGGTTGCAAATATCGGGAAGAAGAAAATGGAATGTGGAGCCTGTGTGTTGCTTGTCTCCGGTTTGGTAGTAAAAAATACCGTCTGTGAAGAGATTGTAGAACATCGAGGTTAAATGCTTCTGTTTGCCGACGCAAATAAGAAGAACGAGGAAGAAGGAGGCAGTAGCATGTGTCCTCCTTGTTTCGCCAGCAAGGTTTGCAAATTATCGACGTGAGGAGAATAAAGGGACAATGGAGCATGTATGTTCATGTCTCAACGGTTGGGCGTGCAAAATTACCGTCCGGAAGAGATGAATGAAGCCCGGAGCATATATATTATGGTTCGATTGTTTGAAGATAATGAAGAGGGTGAAAGCATGCATCTATTCTGTTCAACCGTCGGAAGAGAATGAAGATGACCCGAGCATAAATGTTCTCCGCTCGACCGTGTACGTGAAACGGTGAAAAGAAACAAAAAGCAGAGCCATGACTTGGGGAAGAACGATGGAAGAATTTGGAGTATGGGCGCCCATACTGTAGTGTCTTGATCGATTCTTTCAAAAAACATGCCCCCATACTGTAGTGTTTTGTGTTGGGCTGATTATGAAGTGTGGACCGAATTGCACAGCTAGCTGGCGAAAATAATGATAGTCACAAAACATGCCCCTACCGAGTTTCGAACTCGAGACCTCACTCTCCTTTTTTGTATGTCCTACCGGTTGAGCTGCGACTGATTTCAATAGATAGTAACGGAGAAACAAAATAAAAGTCAAGTCGAGTGCTGAAATAATAAAGAAAACACCCCTACACCAGGAATCGAACCCGGGATCTATGGGTTGCATGACAGGTACCTTAACCAGTTACACTATGTCAGATTTCAGTATGTTCATGCGAGAAATAATACAAGAGCCCTAATTTCAACTGGATAACTCCTCTAAAAATGCTACAAGTTCTAAAGAAAGTATACAAGGAAAAAAAAGAGAAGACTAATCTAATGGCATGAAATTATGGAATGTAAATAATAAGATAAGTAAATAAAACAAGATGAATGGGTTTAAAACCGGATTATTGTTTGAAAATTCATTTTTTGGAAAATCGTGTTTTTATGAAATGCTTTGAAAAAGGTTATAAAATGACGGTTTCGTTATGGCACGCACGCTAATATGTTTTGAAAAAGAAAGGCGACGACCCCTCTTATTATTTCGAAATTTGCTTTATGGGGTGAGAATTTTTGGTGTCTACAGATGGCTCCCCTTGATTCAATTCTACAAGCCCTTGTAGAATTGGATCAAGGTTGACGGGGACGCCAAAAATTCTCACAATGGTTTAGTGGTGCGTAAGGATGCGACCGTGAGTGTATGAATGTGATTGAAAGTACGAGGACTTATGACGAGCCTCAGTTAAACCTCTTGACATCTAACTCTATGACTTATGATGAGCCTAGGATACTAACAATAGGGTTGATTTAGGGTGCATGAGGACTTAGGAGTGCCTCAACTGGACCTCTTGATATCCAGTCCTAGGGCTTATGACGGGCCTAGAATGCGATCGAGAGTACGAGGACTTAGGAGTGCCTCGACTAGACCTCTTGATATCTAGCTATAGGACTTGTGACGAGCCTATAATACTAACAACCTGATTTGGTTTAAGGTGCACGAGGGCTTAGGAGTGCCTCAACTGGCCTCTTGATATCCAGTCCTAGGGCTTAGGATGAGCCTAGAATGCGATTAAAAGTACCACACTAGTAGCGCAATAGCTGTCTAGCGGATGTAAAATGAAAAGTCGACCGCACTAGTAGCGCAATAGCTGTCTAGCGGGTGTAAAATGAAAAGTCGACCGCACTAGTAGCGCAATAGCTGTCTAGCGGGTGTAAAATGAAAAGTCGACCGCACTAGTAGCGCAATAGCTGTCTAGCGGGTGTAAAATGAAAAGTCGACCGCACTAGTAGCGTAATAGCTGTCTAGCTGGTGTAAAACGAAAAGTCGACCGCACTAGTAGCGCAATAGCTGTCTAGCGGGTGTAAAATGAAGAGTCGACCGCACTAGTAGCGTAATAGCTGTCTAGCGGGTGTAAAAATGATAGGACCGTACTAGTAGCGTAATAGCTGCCTAGCAGGCGGATGTGAAACGATTTCGCACTAGTAGCGTAATAGCTGCCTAGTGGAGGAAATGTGGGACCGTACTAGTAGCGTAATAGCTGCCTAGCAGGTGGATGTGAAACGATTTCACACTAGTAGCGTAATAGCTTGCCTAGTGGAGGAAAATGTGGGACCGTACTAGCAGCGTAATAGCTGCCTAGCAGGCGGATGTGAAATGATTTCGCACTAGTAGCGTAATAGCTGCCTAGTGGAGGAAAATGTGGGACCGTACTAGTAGCGTAATAGCTGCCTAGCAGGTTGTGAGTATTTGATTGTGAACGAACTTTGTGGGTATATGCAGATGGTCTGCGATGTAAGGTGTTCAAGAATAAATGTATTAATTGAATCAAACTCCCTGTTTGTACACGAGGGCTTAGGAGTGCCTCAACTGGACCTCTTGATATCCAGTCCTAGGGCTTATGACGGGCCTAGAATGTGATTGAAGGTACGAGGACTTAGAAGTGCCTATAATACTTTAACGGAGTTGTACGAAACTCGCTGCTTTGAGTGGTTGATTTGAGGATGATTCTGGCTGTGGATTTCCGGATTGGATGTTTTTTTATTGTTCTCCTGAGGGATGTGATCGTCGAGTGTTCTTTGTTGATGTGGCCCTTGACTTTGTCAGTGTGGGGCTTGTGTTTTCGGTTTTGTTTTGACGGTCTCGCCCGATGTGCAGTATAGTCTCGGGATTTGGTTGGACTCTTGGCTCAGAGTTTCGTGATGGCTCCGGTATGGCTCTGGAGTTTTTTTTTTGGTGATTTTGTAATCGGTCTTTGAATGGATGGTTTTATGGATGAGTGACTTTGGGAACTCGACGATTTCAATATGATTGGGTGGCTTCGATATGATTCGACGGCTCCATTGCGGTCGGGTGGCTCCAGTGCGGTCAGATGGCTCTGGTTTGATATGTGACTCCCTTGTGAGCAACAACTCTGGGATGGTTGATGGGTTTCGATTTGTTTTGGATTTTGAGTCGAATGGTGGGTTGATGTGATTGGTGGATTGTGTTGTGATTGATGACTTATGATCATGGATGGGTGGCTTCTTTCTGGCTATGACTTCAGGGTCCACTCATGATGGCTCCAGGATAGCTCGGGATGGCTTCGGGAAGGGCTACGAGATGGCTCTATTTGGTGATAGTAAGGAACAAAAGGGGACTTTTCCTTTGAGGTGGTCGCACCCTGGGCGGGCTGCCTACGTACTCAATTCCATATTGAGATCAGACCTGACGTAGTCGAAACTCTGTAGGCAAGGCCCTGGTGACGAAATGGATCCGGTATGGATTTGAGGTGGTTCCCGCATTGTTCTCGGACTGTTGGGAAGACCCCTGTGTAGTTCCAAGGATGGTTTCAATGTCGGATGATGGCTCCCGTATGGCTCTAGCTTGGCCCTGAGAGTGATGTTGATAAGGCTCGAGCATGACACTGGATGGCTCCGGGGTGGTCTTCGTATGGCCCAGGATGGCTCCAATTTGGTTCGATGTAGCTTGAAGATAGCCTAGGACGGCTCCAGTTGACATCTTTTGATCAAAAGCTATGTTTCAACAACTCCAACTGAAGTCGACTTTTAGCGAGACTAGGTAGAGTTCTTACCGCTCGGATGTGGATGATGAAATGGTTATGATGTATGCAAATACTAAATGTTATATGAGATGCAAGATGCATATACAGTTTGGGGAGGGAAGGTACGACCCTATCTCTATTAATATGAGGTTTATGAATATAAGACATATTTGGTTCGATCTTGAGTGATCGTTGAACTAGAATGTGTGAATCACTTTCCTCTCATGGAGGGATGCGGGTTAATCTCTCGTGAGTATGGTCGTACGTGCTAATGTTGTGATTATACTCTTGATGCTCGGAGCAGTATTTTCCTGAGAATTTCTTTTGAAGTATTGGACTTTCCGACCCTTACAAATTTCTCACCTGCAATAGGGTAGGCTGTTTATGTTTTGGTGCTTAGATCAAAGAGTCACTCGCACTCGGAAGACCTTGTGAGATAAGGTCGCACTCATTCGCTCATGGTCCCTTTGGTATGACGGGACATGTAGATAACAAGTACGAAGCTTATGATTCATGTTTCAGATCCGGTACTTTCAGTTAACGCTCGTCGACTTATGAGTCAGAGGTCTTTTATTGGGTTATAATGGGGCTGATGGGTATGATGTATGTCACATGGGACTGGGGATCAATTTGGGAATTGTGGAGCTTTTTGTACAATAGAGGATATGTTTCCCCTTCGCCATGGGTGGAATGATTAGACAGGTTTTGATAACCTTCTATTGATTTCTATGGGACATCATTGGTCCTTTGGATTTAGACTTCTCCTTCGTGCTCTTCTGGTGCACGGTTTGAACTTTTTTTTTTTGGAATTGCATTTGGCTCATCGCCTTTCTCAAGCATTCTTTGCTTTGTATTTTGGCTTTCAGCTTGGATTGAGCATTTTCTTATCGATCTTCTTGAACATTTTGGTGTTCTTTTTTTTGGTGTTTGGCTTCGGAGTTGCATTGACTCACTGGTTTCTTCAAACATTTCATTTATTGTTTTTGTGAAAGATGGTGGGGAAGGGCCATGGCTCTGGCTCTTTCGAGATCCTCTATTGCAAGGGCAGGCAAGTATATGTAGGGTGGCATATTGTGGAGTTTTTTTTTTTTTGAAAAAAGAGTTTTTTCTTAGAAGGCTCAGCGGGGCTCACTAAGGAGTCATGTTCGGGAAAATTAAAGCTTTTTGGCCTTGTGGAGATTTTGATCCTAAGTGCCTCGTCATTCTCATTAGTCAATGATTGTTTTCTTACTATTCTAAGATCCTTGCATGACTCACAGTTCGTATCCTGATTATCGACATTGATCTCACTCTGTATTATGCCTCTCCGTGTGATGAAGGAATGCACACGTCACTCGTGGTTTTACCTCGATTGGCTCTCTCTACCTTCCTTCGTCATTCATAGGATTGTCCAATATCCTCATTCGGAATTCAAGGGAAAATACCGCTCTTTACACACTACTCACTTGGTCCGTGGTGCTGAGTTTAATTAGACCCTTGTGTTCACTGACGGGTCGAGAGTTTAATGGTTCACGCACACTATTCAATCAATCTCTCAGGATTTTCACCAAAAATGTCGTTTCGATACGAATATATGCAAATGCCACTATCTATAATGCAATGTATTGTGGTAATATGGAATTACTATGTATAGGACGCATGAAATGCTGAAAATGATGAATGATGTTGGTTGACTTCAGGTTTTGACTGAATGTTTTTTTTTGTGTTTGTTTTGTTTTTTTTTTGTCCTTTTTTTATACAATGCATGAGTGGTAAGGCTATGACTAGTCTCGCTTGAGTCGGATTCAGCTCGCAGTTCATGAAACTCATCCCATCATCATTGGCCCTGAAGGTGGTCGACTTGTCGGGGTTGTTGTCGGAGAAGTAATTCTCGAGCGTGGTCGGGTTGGTGATTGGCTCCTAGATTTTGAATTTTTAGGGAGTGACAACTCCCGCATGGTGGCCTCACGTATTGGAATGATTGCACTTATTTTTTCCTCTCATTCTGGTCACTGGTGCCCATGGTGATTCTGGATTTGGAAAAGGCTCAAACTCTCCGATGTTCATCACTATCCCATTGAAGGTTAGTTTGGAGGTTGAGATATTGGGATGAAGGTTGGTGTGTGGCAAGTGACGATGAAACATGTGGGTGCGTGATGCTCGTAAGTGTGGACGAGATTCATGTAAGGCTGATGATTTGAACTGACCGTAAGTGCATGTGACCCTTTTGTCATGAATGCAATGCATGTTTTTTTTTGTGTCCGATTGCATTTGTTGGCGTTGTTTATTTAGGGGATGCCTCTGTAGACCGTGAATTTTCACCCCATAAAGCAAAGTTGATGAATGATGTATAGATGTGAGGGGTCGTCCCTTATTCGTTCTTTTTATTATACGTGTATGCCAAAAGAAACCAAGTTTTAGAAAATAATTTCGAAAACGCGTGTTTTCAAAGTGGTGGATTTTCTCAATATAAACTTTGACGCTCGGTCATTCGCAAATAAAATAAGGAGTGGGGAACCCTATACACATAGATCTAAATAAATTCGAAGGGAATGTATACACCTATACATGTACTCTATTTAGAAACGGACAAGAGAGAAAAGAATAGGGAAAAACCTATACATCATCAATTCTAAAAAAGTCATTAAAATGGGAGTTTTAAGCTAAACTTCTTCTGAACTCTTCCGGTCCGTCTTCGGGCTTCTGAATGACTGCTAACGCTCGGCCCCCTGGTTGGCTGCTCGCTCGCCTTTGGGTTCTTGACCGGCTGCTCGCTCATCTTCGGGCTCTTGACCGGCTGCTCGCTCATCTTCAGGCTCTTGACCGGCTGCACGCTTGTCTTCGGGCTTCTACAGCGAAGCAAAACGGTGATCAAACAAAACGGGTTGGTGTTCTTCTGATTTTCGACAATTTGAACTCGAACCGGTGTCGCTAGTCTTTATGTCACTTGACTCGGGTTAGTACACCTCTGGTTTTCGGCTCGAATCGTTGTTGGTTTTTATGCACTTCACTTGCTCCGATGAAGGAAAATGAGGGGCATTTTTTTTTAGAAAGGAAAGGTGAATGATCGAGCACAAAATCGTTGAGAAAAATCCATCACTTTTGTGAAAACACGAAATGACTAGTACACTCCACAGTAATGACCGCTACTCTTAAAGGTGGGTTGAACTTCGAAAATAGCGGGTCACAACATGGGGACTAAATCATTTATTTTAAAATAGGTTTATGAAATTCAATTTTGAAAACTGTTTTGAAAACTATTTTGAAAATCATGTTGGTGAAGAATGTTGTTTGAAATTCGATTGTAGAAAGTAGGTTTTCGAAATCTATTTTTGAAAATTGTTTTGGAAATAATATTTTAATGAAACAAAGGTTTTCAATGATGAAGTGACGGATCCTAAAACCCCAAGTGTTTATGAGTAGAGTTTAGGTGGGATTCTAAATTGAACGAGCTCGTAAAACATCTTTAGGAGATATGCAAAAGAGAATTCCGAACGTTTTGAAACAAATGGTTTGAAGAAGTGACTTGCACACATGTATAGCATAGAGTAAATCGGCTATATCTGATGTGGAGCTGAGTGCGAATGATTGGGATAATCACCTTCCAGACTAGCCACACGAGTCACGACCGGTGATTATCACAACTCACTTTTGGGAAACTTAGGGAAGCACTGCATGGGAACAGGTCTCCCATCGTCTGCACGTTCAGGTGTGTCTAAAGTCCAAATTATTCACTGACTACGTTGTGCCATGTATGGGTATCCGGTAAATACGGGATCCTCTATGGACGTGTAGCGTGACATTGGGCTTTAGAGACACCCGTGGTGCAGCAGAATCATGGAGAACTGAGCCCATGCAATCTTCACGGTAAGGCAAAGGGTGGTCAGACAGACGGCATACAAAGGGGTGACTACCCATAAGCCCATCTTAGACACCGGATAAGGCAGCTGGACACTGAAGGCTCATGGCTCACTATATGCTAGTTTAGACTCGGGTAATGGATGATATTTTGGATCATGAGCTTCAAGGCGTTGGTCTTGGACCGTATTACCTCGTGGGTTAACTCTTCTAGGAAGGACCCAGCTCATGGGGAATCAACCGTGGACCGGTTGGGGATCCCGCGACTCGTGGACAAATTGGGTGACACAGAGGAGTGCATGTCCTATGCTACCCGATGCAACAATGGGTTGACTCCTTCTAGGAAGGCCCCATTTAGAAAAACAATAAATAAGCAATAAATATTATGTCATGCATGAAGAGCAGTAAACATAAGACAGTAAACACACGACAATAAACACACAAAAGTGAAGCATGTAAATGGTAAAGCACACATGTGGCACTCAAAGCCAACCTCGAACACTGAACTCTCATCCTAACTATCCTCTCAGTGCACACTCTAAGTGTGGAGTAGAATAGTCCTAGTGGCTTTAGAATGAATCTCTTGAAGGTTTTGAAACAAGTTGGGGAATCCTGACAATTTTGGATGGAGTTCTGTCAGTCCCCAGCAGAGTCGCCATTCTGTGGAGGGTGATTTTTCGGTATGAGGGGGGGTCTATCTAAATATAGTTCTCGACTGAAAAGCCTTGATCTTAGAAAATGCCATTCTGTGGAGGGTGAAAACCCGTTATTCTGGCATCCCTCAAATACCTACTACATCGTCCGTCTTTCCCAGAAAGCTTATGGGGAATGCTAGTGAGCACTACGCCCGCTCTCAATGGGCTCCACGCGGACTTATGCCTCTATAAGGCGGAATTGACTAGAGTCGCCACCTAGTTTGACCTAAGGAACTAGGAAGGGAGATCGGGTTCTAAAAACCGTTAATTGACTATGATTTTGCTGCCTATGGATAGGACTTAATCTGATCATACCAGAGATTCTATGTTGGGTTCGCACTGGGTTACACCCCTTAGAAGTGGCAACGACCACGACTTCGGATTAGTGCCCGAGGAAACCTCGGTCTCCAATTGTCAGGATTACCTTCTTTCAAAACCTTATTTAAAGAGATTCATTTAAAAGCCAGGATAGGATTAGGATGAGGAAAGAGAGAAGAGGATGAGGCGAGCTTTTCTGCCAAGCCAACGCTGGAATAGGGAATTGGGGAATTCGAATGAGTATAGAATGAAAGATTAGGAGTCTGATTTTGAGAGTTGAAGAAGTCGAGAGTTTGTGGGAGTCAGAAGAGGTTTGAATGTTTGACAGACATGAATATCGCCTTGGAGTTGGGAAAGGGTTTTTTGGATTGGAATGGGGTCGCACCCTATGTGGGATGCCTACGTACTCAACTCCTGTTGAGATCAGACCTTACGTAGTTCACTTTTTGGGATTTTAGGAGTTTTGGGGGCTTTGAAGGAATTGGGGTCTTGACCTTTTGGGTCTTTGAAGAATCAAAGGGGTTTTTGGTCATTTTGTGGGGACTTGATGATTTGTCGAGTTTGTTTTGGAGTTTGAGATGCTCGACTCTGTGAGATATTTGAAATCTTAAAATGATGTCGTCTGTGAGACGCTTGGGTTTGTGAGACGTTTGAGGCTTGAAAGGGTTATCAAATTTCAAGGGGTTCGCCTTTTGAGGAGCTGAGGGCTTTCGAAGTGTTTGAATTTGAAGAGTCTATTGAGATGTCCGAATCTGTTGAACTGCGAAGACATTCGAGTCTGTTGAGCTGTTGAGACGGTCGAATCTGTTGAGCTGTTGAGACGGTCGAGTCTGTTGAGCTGCTGAGACGGTCGAGTCTGTTGAGCTACTGAGACGGTCGAGTCTGTTGAGCTGTTAAGACGGTCGAGTCTGTTGAGCTGCTGAGACGTTCGAGTCTGTTGAGCTGTTAAGACTTTTAGAGATTCGTGATGCTTGGGTTCAAAAGGTTTGAAGTTTCAAGGAGTTTGAGATTTATGATGTTTGAAATTATTTGGGATTGAAATGAGGTTGAATTGAATTGAAATGAAAAGAATTTTGAATTGAATTGGATTGAAATTGATTCTAAATTGGAATTGGATTGAATTTGATTGAAATTGAATTTGAATTTGATTCAGAACTGAAATTGAAGTTGAATTGGATTAGAAACTAAATCAGGATCGAATTGAGGTAATGGGCCGAATTTAGGCCTTGGAGATGGACCGGGTTTGGGCCTTGAAAAAGTGGGCCAGCTTGGGCCTCAAAATGGGTTTGGGCCTCGAAATGGGCATGGGCCTCGAAATAGGCTTGGGCCTTGAAATGGGTTTAGGCCCAAATTGGGCTTGGGTCCGAATGTGTTTCGGTCAAGAATGAGTTTGATGGGCCGAGTTTTGTGAAGTTGGGCCAAGTCAAAATGGGCGAGTCGAAGTGGGTCAGGTCGAAGTGGGCTTTTTTTTATGTGGGCTGAAATGGGTCAGTTTGGGCTGATGGACCGATTTGGGCTGACGGGCCGATTTGGGCTGATGGGTCAGGCTTGGATAATGGCCCAAGTTCAGATAATGGGCCGGGTTTAAATAGTGGGTCCGGTTGACTAGTTGGCCGAGATTGGGTAGTGGGCCGAGCTAGGTGATGGGCCGGGTTTTGAAATTGGGCCGGATCTGAAATGGGCAGGCTTGGTGGAATTGGGCCAAGATTTGGGAGTTGGGCTTGGAGAGTGGATTTGTAAAAAAGGGCTGATTAAAATTTTGTTTGAAACTATTAGGAGCTAGTGGGCTGAAGTCATGTGAATAAAATTATCTGGATTTACAATTGGATTGGATTTTGTGATTGTTTATTTATTCTGAAATTAGGGGATGATTTGGAAAATTTTACGAGATACGGATATTCCTCACATGGACCGTGTCTAGGACCCGTATGCATTGAGGATACCCCAAACCTAAGGCTTTTTTACAAATGAGTGACCTATGGGCTAACTAGGGTTTCCTATTGTTTTGGACCTTTATATTGGGCTGGGCCCAACAATTAACAAGTATGTAATGGAAGCAAATAATATGAAGTGAAACCAAAGATAAGTAGGCTAACAAATATAACATGAAACTCAAAATCTGAAAGTTAGGCATGTACATTTGTTCCCCACACATTTTTTTGTTATCCGCACAAAGATTTAATAAATTTTAGTTTGGAACAAGACTAATAACCAAAGAATTAACCTATACTAAACACCCGGATACAAAACTGAAATATCCCAGCCCATGTCTAATGTGTAAGCGAATCCCAACTCAGGCTACTAGCTTAAACTAATCATTTTTTTTACTAATCTTCTTTCTTTTTTTCTTTTTTTTTACTGAACAAAACTCTAACTAAACGAACAGAAGACAAAAGCACTAAATCCAAAATTGGTAAACTGATTTATTGACGTCTAAATGAAGCTGAAACAATAATTAAACTCTTTCCTTCCTGTCATTGCAATTATAGCCTTATTCTTTAAAAGAAGAAAAAAAGAAAAAAAGAAAAAAATGGACAATGATAAACCGAGGCACAAGGAAAAGACTAGCATGTTAAACTTCTAAAGAAATAAATAATTCGTCATTTGGTCAGTCAAACACATATCGACATTTAAAAAAATGAAAGATAGAGCATGTGAGACTAAACTGGGACATGTTTGTTATTTTGAACAGAACGTTTTAACGAGGTAAATCCAGGCAGCTTGAGCATTAGTTAAGGTAGAGGTTGGATACCAGAGTAAGATGGAGTCCCCTCATTTTGATGAGCAAAATCGGATCCCCACAGAGAGAGGCTTCATAAGTCGTTCATGAGACTCATCAGGTGGAGATGAAGAAGATAGTACAGTGCCCGTGTTCCTTGCTCCGTCAGGTGAAGAACATGAAGACGACGCAGAGCCTGCGCATTCCTCGTACGCAAGTGGAGCGTTCTCCCTCGTTCGCCACTTGAAGGATGGAAGGAGCAGAGCTTGCGCACCCCTTGCTCGTCAGTCGAAGAAGAAGGAAGGAGCAGAGTTTACATACTCCTAGCTCGTCAGTCGAAGAAGAAGGAAGGAGCAGAGTTTACATACTCCTTTTTGCCAGTTTGGGTTGCAAGGAAACCGTATTGAAGAAGAAGATAGTCACCGAGCATGTATGTCTTTTTTCTCCAGTTAAACTTGCAGTCTTGTTCGCCAGTTTCAGTAGCAAGGTAACCGAGAATGAAGAGATTGGAGGAGAGGAAACAGCAAGTATGTTCCTCATTTCCCAGAAGATTGCAAGAGAAGGAAAGAAAGAAAAAACGTAAATGAGGAGACTCGAACAGAGGCATGTGTGTTCTTGTTTGTGTGTCGGGTTGCAAGGAACCGTGAATGTAAAAAGAAAAGAAAAGAATGAGGCCTGGTATGTCACTCGTTCGACAGTTGGGTGTGCAAAGTTACCGTGAGGGAGAGATGATAGGGTTGAGCATGTATGTTTTCATCGCCAGTTTAGTGTGCAACATTACCCGGTGTAAAGAGAATGAAAGAGGTCACGGAGCTGTATGCTTCTAGTTCACCAGTTCATTTGCAAAGACCGTGAGTGAAAATATGGAGGAAGGCACAGAGCACGGGTGTTGCTCGTTTGCCGGTGAGGTTGCAAAATTTCCCAAAGTGAAGGGAAGGGAGATTACAGAGAGGTATGCTCTAGAAGTGAAGAGAATGTAAATAGGTGCAGCAGAGCTCACTTATCTTGTTCGACAGTTTGGCTTACAGCAACGGTAGGAATGGAGAGAATGAAGACCAAGGAGCTCGTACGTTCGTTGCGTGCTGGTGAAGAGGATGAAGATGCAGAGCTTGTATTCTCTTGTACGCCAGTAAGTTGTTGAGCATGAAGAGAGGAGCACATATGCTCTTGTTCGCCAATGGGTAGCAAAACACCGTGAGTGAAAGAATGACGAAGGTAGCAGTATGCTCCTTGTCGCCAGTGAGCAGAGAATGAATCAGCCGGCATAGAGTTTGTATGTTCCTTATTCGACGGTTTTGAAGAGAATGAAGGAGATGTGTGCAGGTATGTATCTCGTTAGATAATTTCAAGGGAATGAAGAAGATGTGAGCATGTATGTTCCTAGTTCGCCGGTCTGGGTTGCAAATATCGGGAAGAAGAAAATGGAATGTGGAGCCTGTGTGTTGCTTGTCTCCGGTTTGGTAGTAAAAAATACCGTCTGTGAAGAGATTGTAGAACATCGAGGTTAAATGCTTCTGTTTGCCGACGCAAATAAGAAGAACGAGGAAGAAGGAGGCAGTAGCATGTGTCCTCCTTGTTTCGCCAGCAAGGTTTGCAAATTATCGACGTGAGGAGAATAAAGGGACAATGGAGCATGTATGTTCATGTCTCAACGGTTGGGCGTGCAAAATTACCGTCCGGAAGAGATGAATGAAGCCCGGAGCATATATATTATGGTTCGATTGTTTGAAGATAATGAAGAGGGTGAAAGCATGCATCTATTTTTCAACCGTCGGAAGAGAATGAAGATGACCCGAGCATAAATGTTCTCCGCTCGACCGTGTACGTGAAACGGTGAAAAGAAACAAAAAGCAGAGCCATGACTTGGGGAAGAACGATGGAAGAATTTGGAGTATGGGCGCCCATACTGTAGTGTCTTGATCGATTCTTTCAAAAAACATGCCCCCATACTGTAGTGTTTTGTGTTGGGCTGATTATGAAGTGTGGACCGAATTGGACAGCTAGCTAGCGAAAATAATGATAGTCACAAAACATGCCCCTATCGAGTTTCGAACTCAAGACCTCACTCTCCTTTTTGTATGTCCTACCGGTTGAGCTGCGACTGATTTCAATAGATAGTAACGGAGAAACAAAATAAAAGTCAAGTCGAGTGCTGAAATAATAAAGAAAACACCCCTACACCAGGAATCGAACCCGGGATCTATGGGTTGCATGACAGGTACCTTAACCAGTTACACTATGTCAGATTTCAGTATGTTCATGCGAGAAATAATACAAGAGCCCTAATTTCAAGGAAAAAAAAGAGAAGACTAATCTAATGGCATGAAATTATGGAATGTAAATAATAAGATAAGTAAATAAAACAAGATGAATGGGTTTAAAACCGGATTATTGTTTGAAAATTCATTTTTTGGAAAATCGTGTTTTTATGAAATGCTTTGAAAAAGGTTATAAAATGACGGTTTCGTTATGGCACGCACGCTAATATGTTTTGAAAAAGAAAGGCGACGACCCCTCTTATTATTTCGAAATTTGCTTTATGGGGTGAGAATTTTTGGTGTCTACACATGGTCTTAAATATAATATAACATTAGCTATTAAATGACATTAAAATGCTCAAAAATAACATTATAGTCTACGGTTTTGCTACAGATTTTTCACAAACCTTCTTTAAGTCATTTTTCTTCCATTTTTAACTTATAACCTGACTCTAATAAGTCATTAACATTTAGTTTCACCAACCAGACACTTAACCATTAATTACTACACTTATTTAGGGTTTAAACAGCACATGCCCATATATACATTCTTGACCCTTTATTAATTTGCAAGCTAGTAAACTTTAAGACATTAAAAGGTATTAAGCATAATTACCTTAGTGTAACCACAAGGAATTCACCCAACTCTTGCAACCTCTCAGCACTACAAGTATGTATATCATAGGTTAGATTTTTGCTCATACATTTTTGTTAAACCACAAATATAACCCTTAAGACATTAATGGAGTCATTACCTTAGTATACCCACAAGGAATTCACCCAACTCTTGCAACCTCTCGGAACTAAAAGTATGTATATCATAGGTTTGCTCATAAATTTTTCTTAAACCACAAATATAACCCTTAAGACATTAATAGAGTCATTACTTCTCAAGACTTTTTTTTTCTCCTTGAAACTCAGCCCCACACCTCACGATTCTTTAGGGTGAATAATAAGCCACTCGGTCACCATATATACAAGGAAAAATAGTTAGGTTAGTGACTTCATTAAGTAGCTAGTTTTAAGGAGTTTTAAGGCATGTTTTTGAACATAAAAAAGGGAGCCCTTACCTTCCGATTTTGGAGGGGTTTAGGTGATATTCTCAACCACCTATAGAGGAGAGAATAACCTCAGTTTGTGTGGGAAAAACAAGAGAAATATAAGGTCTTGAATCACCATGGATGTCACAGTACTACCTTGAGTTGGAGCCCCTTTTTGAGGTGCCTTGGAGCTGCTCTTTAGCTCAGTGAATGGGGTTGGAAATACCCTCCATTTATGTATACCAAGAGGTAGATGAAGGTGTAAGAGGGGCGAGATTTTCGGATATGAACAAGAGTGGAAGGGAAAAAGTGTTTTGAGATGTTTTCTTACCTTAAGGATTAAGATGAGTCCTCCTAGCTCCTTGGATATTTTTCAACCAAGTTTGGGGTCTTCAAGGGTGAGTATTATGCCTTGGAAGATGCAAGAAAATCAGGTAGGGAGATAGTGCATGGAAAACCGCAAGAAATGAAGGGAAAATGGGGTTTCTTTACCTTATTATTTTTCCTTTCCACCATTGATGTTGCTTGGATGAAGTTATGAGCTTAAATAAGGAGGAGAAGGAGGTGATATCATTCAGGGAAGGAAGAAAAATGGGTCAGCTGATGGAGTGTATAAGAAAGGTGAGAAAATGATGGCTATTAGACAAGGTAAGCCTAGTTGTCCTTGGTTGTACTTTGCTAGTTTCTTTTGTGTCTACTATATTTTTATTCTTCTTTTTTCCTTGGTAGCAGCCGAAACAAAAGGAAAGGGCTGGAAAGATTTTTCAGCCGGATGTGTGAAGGAGAGATGAGAGGAAAGTGAGTGTTAGTACAATAATCCCTTACTTTATGCCTATATTGTACTTGATGTTTGCTTTTACCTTTCCTAGTTTGCTTTTGATCTTCCTTTTCTTCTTTGTGCAGCCGAGATAGATAAGGAGAGATGGAAGACATGTCTAGCTTTGTGTGTGTAGATGAGGGAAAAGTGGGTATTAGTACAAATAACTCCTTATTCTATGCTTTAAGTGTACTTACTAGCTTTTGCACATTTTTCCAATTTTCCTTTCCTTTTCTCCTAGGCTGCTGATTGTATATACATGGGGAAAAGGTATTTTGAATTTTATCACATTAATGATACACATTAAAGGTGTATAATGGACTTATTCAATATGTTAAGTGATGACATGTGCTATCCTTATCTTAAGGTGTGTATATAAGTGTTTGTCGCATTTAATAATTTAATTTGACTATACAACATTTTATATAATCTTATCACTTTATTTGTGCTGTTAGCACATGCATGTATTAATATGTTACATGTAGTATTACTTTTTGGAATTGATTTCTCCTTAATAATGTTCTTTCTTTGTTTAGCGATTTTATGTATAGTCTGGTGTCCATTTAGTACTATACATTTATATGATAATACTCATAAAGAATATTGC
Source organism: Limonium bicolor (assembly GCA_023374045.1). Lineage (NCBI taxonomy): Eukaryota > Viridiplantae > Streptophyta > Magnoliopsida > Caryophyllales > Plumbaginaceae > Limonium > Limonium bicolor. The sequence goes on from JAIOTZ010000059.1 coordinate 39,746, forward strand.
TCATAAAATGAGTAATTGTTGATCATATACTTTCATTTGAATTAATTCCTTATTAATTAAAGTAATAACTTTTTGGGGGTATTTCACAAAGGCTCAGCACAACCGCTGAGCATGCTACTATATGATCCTCTTGGACATTTGAACTACTCAGGTTCATTAGCCCAATTTTTAACATGCAATTCCGGTTTCATGCTATTCCATTTTACAATATAACAAACTGTAAAATACAACATTAAACCAAAAAACAGTTCATCCAACAATCACATAGTTCATTCCATTCAACAACAAATATATAAACGTTCAACGCGTAAGAACACAAAGAGAGTTAGTCTTATGGTTTCTCGTGTCAGGGCCTCTAGGGTCGTTGATCGTTTCTTACATGTAATTAACTTCTCAACTTAATCCTTGTTTTATTCCACTTCTTAACCTTTCCACTTAACCATCACACTCTCACTCAGTTTACAAATTCTGGGCCCAAATGCCCTTACACCAGCGACGGTGCCCCCACCCACCAAATTTTGTGTTTGTTGGAAATCCACAACTTAAAGTTGTAGGATATAATGTTATTGGGGTCCAGTTGTCCGTTCCACCAACAGCAGTGTCTCTGACCAAGTAGCCATACGATACTTGGAATTTCCTTGAGTGGACCTGTTGTCAGTCATCCCCTCGTGATCACAATGCGCAACTAGGCGGTCATGGATTTCTTACCACATTCAATACCTCTTACCATCACCAACCTCTCACTGGATTGATCAAGTTATCTTAATCCAAATGCCTAAGATTCAATCTTAGGTTATCCAGTGATTAACTTCTCGAATGTATGTGGACCTTTTAGGTCGTTGATGTATACCTATAAGTCATCTAGTGTATATTCGTATTCGGGTTCATTTCCTCTTGAGAACGGTATTCCCGTCTCTCTTTACCTAAGATCTCTTCTTAGGTTATCTTAGGATAATTTAATTTATGTTATTATCCTTCCATGAGTGAAGTTTCTCAATCACTACTCATATCTTAATTTAAGATATATGTATTTCAGTATCTGTCTCAGTTCGAATAATCATCACATACAAAGTAATAGCGCACGTATTCGATAGATAAATCATGAAGTCACATAGCCTCTTATCAGGTAATTCACACATCCAAACCTGAGGAAATCCTCAGGCACAATCAGATCACACAATAACATACCTTACACCATAAACAATGCTAGCGTGACGTATCACACTCGTCCTCTACTCTCGTGTAACTCCTGTAACTCCTAGCTCGTATCTCTGGAATATACTGCTAAGTATTAATTTACTGTAATTCAACTAATCCGGTATTCCATATAACCACTAATCCCCTTGGATTTAACCCCGTGATCCATTTGTCGTTATTACTCGGGTTTTTAAATATATTAGGGATTAGTTTAAACCTTACGTTATAATTAATACGTAGTATTAGTTTACTACTTACGATTTTAATCTATATAATCTCCCACTTAGTCATAGGTTACAACTCTTGTATATACATATACGCATTTATATACATAACAATATAGTCGTTACCATATGTTATAATTGACCATATAGTATTATTAAACTTTTAACTCTCATCTAGGTTATGAGTGGGTCAACTTGGCCCTCTTTGGTCAATTAAGTTGACTTGGTCAGTTTGGATTGACTTGGTCAATTTTGGTTGACTTGATCAATTTAGGTTTACTTTTTCAATGTATCCAAGTCAGCATGTCTATACGATTCATATTATAATCTTTAATATAGCCCATTTGTTTGTCCAATTTCTAACAACTTGACATTAGTTATCACACCTAATGTTACATAATTAGATCATCCACTTAAGTGCCATGCTTTATCCTCCTCTGTATGATTATTATATCATGTTATATAATTCTTCACATGTCGTATTTTCATACAAATCTACATAATACCCTTATCTAAATGATATCTCTTATCATAATTATATAGTGCACAGAACGTAAAAGAAAACTTGTACAGATGGTCATACAAACTTGTACAAATGTTCATTAAAACATGTACACCCACGCGTAAAAACATGTACATCCTCGCATTAAAAATATACAGATAGTCACATAAATCTATACGAATCATTAAATATGTACTTTCTTAGATTAAAATATGTACATATAAGAGAGAAAACTTGCACAGATGGCCACACAAACATGTGCAAATGTTCATTACAGAACGTGTACGTTCTAACATTGAACATGTACATCGTCACATTAAAACATGCACATTCTCACATTAAAATATGTACATACATCCTCAAATTAAAGTATAGAACGACTTATACGTGTAAAAATAATTTTTTTTCAAAGTTGTCAAAATATATCCATGACTGATCTTGTTTTGAAGAGTTTGAATTTAGATGAACAATGATATGCTTTTTTTCATTTTGAACTTATATATTAAAAATTACAACCATTTAAATTATTGTTGTTATGATAAAGATAAAGAAAATAAAAATAAAAATGTAGAAATCATCGCCGTGAATCATTGCGTGTGAGTGAATTTTATTTTTATTTATTTTTTCTGTTTTTATCCCACCACATTGCAATAGATAAAAAATATTTAGCCGTAGCCAGACAGGGCTGCCCGTGGTAGGTTAACCGCCTTATTCGGTTAACCGGGTCATTGGTTTTCTAAAATCCAATTCCATTATCATTCCATTTAGATCGGTTAACCGGATTCGGTTAACCGTTTAATTCGGTTTTCTAAAATCCATTTCCATTATCATTCTGTTTAGACCGGTTAACCTTTAGTTCTGTTCGTTTTTATCGGCTAACCTGGTAGCTGTGTTTTTTTATTGATAAGACCCATACCATTACTATTGTGACACAACATTGATCATTTACCTAAATCATGAGTGACAAATCAAACACATGTGACAAAAAATATAATATTGTGCATATTCCCTCAATAGCTAACATTAATTATTATATAAGGTGAACATTAATATTTGAAGATTTTGATTGTTTATATAATCGGTTAACCGTTCTAGAAAATTCAATACCGTTACCGAAACCGGACAATTTACACAGTTCGGAACCATACCGCAAGAATCAGTACGATTAACCTGAAAACAGGTACGGTTCACTTCGGTTTCGGTCGGATACCACGGTTTTGGAATTTTTTGGGCAGCCCTAGCTACAGTCACATGTAGCTAAGAATTTGGGAACAAAAAGGGTATTTTGTGAACTTTAAATTTCAAAAAATTGCATAGTAGACTCAGGGCAATTCAATTTTTTTTTAAAAAAAGGGAAAATTCACAAAATACCATGATTTGAGTTTATATTTCACGATATACCTCTTTTTGCCGTCAGAGGTATTTTGGTCATTTACCAGAGGGACTTAACGACGAAACTAACGTCTGTTAGCGGACAATGACATTTTATGAATTTCAAACTCAAATCGTGGTATTTTGTGAACAACTTTCCAAAAAGGATATATTGTGAATTATAAAATCAAATCGTGACATTTTATAAATTTTTCTTTTTTTAATAAAAATTGCTTGACTTGGTTACCACGGCCCAATTTTAAGGTTTTTTTTATCGAATCATGGCTAAACTGATTTGATGGGTTCAAATTTGTACATACTCCCACGGTCATGAATTCAGTGTCCTGTTTATTTTATGACACATTTTTCCACTTCAATATTAAGTATATAATATAAAATAATTTTATAACATATAGTTTATCATGTAAGGTATCATATGTAAAACTTAAATTTTCAAAATTAATTTATCTTATATGTTAAATATTGAAGTCAAATGACATATCTAAATAGTAAACAAGACGATCAAGACGGTGAGAGTATAAAATATAAATAAAATTTTGACTCGAGACCGGTCAAATTAACATTACACTCTCGACCCGATCGTTCATTCTTTATTTTCTAGAAAATGACATGACCGGTCTATTCAAATATATTATCACTACGTTTCTCAAACAAAAAAATTAGGGAAATTTCATGAAATGCCATAATATTTTTGGTTAATTTATAAAATATTACTAAAAAAATAAAGTTATAAAATATCACTATATTTTCATAAAACTCTATAAATATTATTATAGATGGAAAAAATATAAACATACTTTTAAAGTTTATAATATACCCCTAAATGTTAAATTTTTTTATAAAAATTCACAAAACATCCAAAATACAATAAAAATATTAAAACAAATATATATTTCATTTTTTAAAATTTACTCAGTACCATAAAAAGAATATTATATTCTAAATAAATAATTTATACCAATTAAATACCATAATTTATACTAAATAAGTACCATAATCTTTACTATATATTTTTTTAATTATTATTTTCTATTAATTTAAATTATTTGTTTAAAATAAATTATTATATTTAAAAGTTAAATGTTTTAAAATTTATCAGCGAAATAAAAAATTAAATTATTTAATTTGAAGAAATAATGTTATTGATATTTAAAAAGTAAAACAAAAAATATGGTAAAAATTATGGTACTTAATTATTTGTTTAGAATAAAATATTCTTTTTATGGTATTGAATAAATTTTTAAAAATGAAATATATATATTCGTTTTTTCATTTTTTTTCATTTTTTTATTTTTTGCATTTTTGCATTTTTTCCATTTTTTTATTTTTTATAATTTCTATAATTTTTTTGTAATTTTATAATTTTTTCATATTTTGGATGTTTTTGTGAATTTTTGTAATTTTTTTAACATTTAAGAACATATTGTGAACTTTATAAATACTTTGTTAACTTGTAGAGGTATTTTTATCTTTTATCATTTATAATGACATTTTATTGAATTTTGTGAAAATATAATAATATTTTATGACTTTCTTTTTTTAGTGGTAATTCATGAATTAACAAAAAATGTAATGACATTTAATTAAATTTCCAAAAAAATTATCATTACAATGATTCAAAAATATATATTATTATCATTACATAATCACCCGAGTGTTTCTTCTCTTGACCAGTCCTGACGTTTACCATTCTTCGCTAAAATATACGCCAGCACGGATAACTGGCCGGCGACTCATATCTTAAAAGCAGAATCAGACAGATCAATATACATATACCCTAGCTAGCTAGCCTTACAAACACATTCCAATTATCAGAGAGACTTCGTTGTCCTTAATTAGTTGGTGAGTAATAAACATGGGCTCAATCCCCACGGCCACGGTATTCATTATCTTCTTTTCCATCGTTCTGACACTTATATTCTTCCCTGCTCTCTTCCACATGGTACAAAAGTGCAGATACGGACCGGCATATTCCGGCGGACGCCATGGTCGTCATCATCATGGAACAGGGCACATCGGACTAGGTGGTCCAAGTGGTGGATTCAGTTCTGGTGTTGGATGTGGTGTTGGGGGCGAAGGCGGATGTGGCTGTGGGGGTGGAGGTGATGGTGGTGGTGGCGGTGAGGGATGTGATGGTGGTGGTGGTGGGGGATGTGACGGTGGTGGTGGTGGAGGCGGCGGGCCTTGATCTGCTTGATGTTATATTATAGGTTGCCGATTTTATTGTGGATATTATTAGTGCGTGTGTATCGTTATTTTTCTTTTACTATATAAGTGTGTGTGCATAAAATGGATAAAATATAGGAAGATTTATTCATTATGGATATGATCGGGGGCGGATCCAAGGGTCGGCGAAATCCTACGCTTTTTAAAAGAATTTAAAGATTATAATATGTATAATAAGTATATTTTATATGTTATAATAATATCATTTATTATAGAATTGTTGATTGTTTAGTGATGATGAATAAAACTATTAGATGAGTTGTTTTGAGTTTGAATTTAACTATGATTAAATATGTTGAATTATTATTTGATTACACACTTGTTTTGTAATGGAACGCATTTATCGAACTCACAACAAATTGAACGTTACACAATTTCTGTAGTAAATCAATCTTTTTAACAAGTAAATGAGTAGAAGTTTGGTCGACCAATCCCATATGACTATCATCTCTATCAAACCGTTAAATAAGGAAGTCAATGATGAATGATCTACTTTATCAGGTTACTGCTAACACATGCGGGTTACAAAGTCAAGTAGGTCTAGGAGAGCAACCAGAACAAGAGTGGATTCTATTCTCAAAGGGAATGGAGAATATGGAGCTTATATGTCAATGTATTATTGGCTCAATTAAAAGTAAGAGAAGAAAATAAGAAAAAATCAAAAAGAAAAAGAAACAACACGTACACAAGGAGAGGAGAGAGAATGAGGGAGAGAAAAAATAATTTTTTTTCAAAATGTTATAACTTACAAAATAAAAATGCAAAAATAAAAAAATTATACCGTTGTTCATCATTTTTCGTGCTCTTCAAAACAAGATGTATCATGGATATGTTTTGGTCAACTTAAAATTTTATGTTTTTAGAATGAGTATATATTACGTATTTTTAAAGTGAATCTTACTCATTAGTAAAATGAATCTTCTTTAATAATAAAATGAACTATATTCATTAGCAAAAAAATCTTACCACAAACACCCTAAAAACCACCCTAGGATAGCTAAAAACGTCGAAGGCATTTTTAGGGTTTGTAGTACAGGGTTTAGGACCCTAAACCCTAAACCACAAACCCTAAAAAACTGTCGAGTCAGTGACGACAATATAAAACGTAGAAATAATGCCAAAAAGATTACCCTACCGCCCAAACACCCAAAAAATCATCATAGGATAGCTAAAACGTCGAAGGCATTTTTAGGGTTTGTAGTACAGGGTTTAGGACAAACCCTAAAAAATTGTCGAGTCAGTGACGACAATATAAAGCGTAGAACTAATGCCAAAAAGATTACCCTACCCCCCAAACACCCAAAAAACCACCCTAGGATAGCTAAAAACGTCGAAGACATTTTTAGGATTTGTAGTACAGGGTTTAGGGTCCACAAACCCTAAAAAACTGCCGAGTTAGTGACGACAATATAAAGTGTAGAACTAATTCCAAAAAGACTACCCTACCCCCACCCCCAAACACCCAAAATCCACCCTAGGATAGCTAAAAACGTCGAAGACATTTTTAGGGTTTGTAGTACAGGGTTTAGGGTCATTAGACCCTAAACCCTAAACCACAAACCCTAAAAAACTGTCGAGTTAGTGACGACAATATAAAGCGTAGAACTAATGCCAAAAAGATTACCCTACCCCCAAACATCCTAAATACCACCCTAGGAATGCTAAAAACATCGAAGACATTTTTATGGTTTGTAGTGCAGGGGTTAGACCGCTAATTCAATTTTTAACAATCTTTGATTCACTTTTCTTAAACTTAAGATTCACAATGAACATATGTATATAAATAAATATAAAATTTTAAATTTATCAAAACATGTTCTTGTAGGGTCTTATTTTAAAGAGCTCGAATTATGATGAATAATGATATAAAATTTATGTTATTTTGACTTATAACTAATAACTACAACATTTTAAAAATTCATAAAAAGACAAAAGTAAAAAGACAAAATGATGCCACCGTACAAGGTGGCACCAACGCTACCTTCGAATTCGCCTTATCAAAATAAAATTATTTTTCTTCTCATAATTTCTCAATTTTGCTCAGATACCCATTTTTTGGAGTATTAATTAAGAAACTATTACACAACTTCTTCATAACATATTTTGTCTTTTTGTTTTTCAAATTTAGAGTGGATTCCACTCTATTATAGATGTTCTCACCTGGCTCACGAAGGATGCATATTCATTGTTTCAGCCCAGATATATGAGGTTGGGTCACTGGATTTTTTTTGAAAAATTCATAAGATACCACTAAAAAGTTTAATAATTCACAAAAGACCACAGTTTTTTAAAAAGTTTTCTAGATACCACAAAAATAAATTTAATTCACCAGATACCACAAATTACAAACTTAAAACATTTTAAGACCAAAATACCCCTACTTGTTAATAAACATAGTTCACACGATACCACATAAATATTATTAATTCGCAAAATACCACAAAAGTTCATAAAATATATATTAAGAACAGCAAACAATATTAAAAATTTAAGTTTATCATTTTATTTGATAAATTTTCATCAAATAAAAAAACCACACAATTAATTAATTTTTTTGAAAAATAAAAAAATATGTATATATCATTTAAAATCTAAAAAATTAAATTAAAAATAAAAAACAAATTAAGGGAATGATAACTCAAATTTTTTATAATACTTTTACTCAAAGTATTTTTAGTAATGTAAAATAGCATTATAAAAATTAAATATACATAAAGTGAATTACAAAATATAAAACAACCATTATATTACTGCTTTTGTCTATTTTTAATCAAGTTTATGGCTTCTCTAATATATTATACTTTTTATAATTCTTTAGAGATTCTGTTATATATATATATATGGTATTTATATTTTTTCAATTTCAACCCATATATAAGAGAAAGTTAATTTTACTACTTACTTTTAAAAATATGTTTAATAATTTTTGTTTTTAATTAAAATATATAATATGATATTATAAAAAATGTTAGACTATTATACTCATAACTATTGTTTTATTTTTTTATCAAATTATTTAGCTTGTATATGGTATATAATATTTTTTATAACATCACTTAATATATATATGTTTAATTCAAAAGTACAACACAAATTAATAAATATATTTTTAAAAAGTAAGTAGCAAAAGTAACTTCTTTTTATATATGGGTTAAAAATATATATAAGGTGATATTATAATTTTTGTTGTATTTTTGAATTAAACATATATATAAAGTGATATTATAAAAAAATATTATACACTATATATAAGCTAAATAATTTGACTAAAACTAAAACAATAGTTATGAGTATAATAGCCTAACATTTTTTATAATATCATTTTATATATTTTAATTCAATACAAAAAATTATTAAACATATTTTTTAAAAGTAAGTAACAAATTTAACTTTCTCTTATATATGGGTTTGAATTGTAAAAAATATAAATACCATATATATAACAAAAGAATCTCTAAAGAATTATAAAAAGTATAATATATTAGAGAAGCCACAAACTTGAATAAAAATAGACAAAGGCAGTAATATAATGGTTGTTTAATTTTTTGTAATTTACTTTATATTTATATAATTTTTATAATACTATTTTACATTACTAAAATTACTTTGAGTATAAGTATTATAAAAAATTTAAGTTATCATTCCCTTAATTTGTTTTTTATTTAGTTTTTAGCTTTTAAATGATATATACATATTATTATTTTATGTTATTCAAAAATTTTAATTAATTGTGTGGTTTTTTTATTTCATATAGTTTATCAAATAAAATGATAAACTTAAATTTTTATTATTTTTTACTACTCTTAATATATTTTTTTAAAAAAATTGTCGTATTTTGTGAATTAATAATATTTATGTGGTATCCTGTGAACTATGTTTATTAACAAGTAGGGGTATTTTGGTCTTAAAATATTTTGGGTTCATAATTTTTGGTATCTGGTGAATTAAAGTTATTTTATGTGGTATTTGGAAAACTTTTTTACAAACTGTGGTCTTTTGTGAATTAACAAACTTTTTAGTGGTATCTTGTGAAATTTCCCTTTTTTTGATAATTAACGGCACACGGCCTAAATTGCCCCAAGGGCTGGAGTACAGTAGTCCTTAAAGACCAAAAAGACAAATCCAGACATACCTATCGAAACCTACAAACTATAATAGCCAAAAAGTCACGTCAGCTCTTAGGACAAATTGGCTTTCTTTTTACCTTTCATGGCTACCGTACTGATTCGCGAAAATTTGCTAAAGCCTACTTGCCTTATCCTTGAAACCTTTCTGGATCTGCCCTTATATGTGTTCCTAGAGCATCTATCGGAATCGTCCATCGACCCTTCTTTAGCTTCTTGACATCGCTTATGATAACTTGCTCGTTGCTCACGTAAGATTTCTTCAAAGTTTGTAAGGGCGAGTCCCTCGTCAGGGACCGAACATCCAAGATCTTTAGTTAGATTCAGCGGCTGGCTGGCTTCCTCCTTCACGTAAGCCTCATCAGGATCATCCTCCGGAGCAGTCACTCCTCCTCTTGGCTCAAAACCTGGTGGGAATTCAGGATCCTCAAAAAGGCTCATAATCCCAAAATCTTCAACTCCTTCCTCGAACATCTGCCCCTAGGGTACACAAGACTCGGAGGCCGGTCGATTGTAGTGGGCAACCGTAGTATCACCATGAACGTCAAGACCAAGACCCATATCCTCAGTGCTATCAAACATATCAACCCCCTTTGCGCCCTCCCCGTCTACCAAATGATCATTGTTCACAATATCTTTAGTAATCGGATCAAGCTCCGATCTCCTTTCCACATGAGGCACGAGAATGGAAACTGGCGGACGGCTACTCCCTGAGGTAGGAACTCTATTGGGATCAACCGGCAAGCTCGGGCCAGGGGGCAAGGGGCTGCCGATCCCGAGGGAGCACCCACTCAAACCAGAATCATACGCCCACCAATACCCACTCCCCCAGCCAAATGGCTGACCCCACCACCCATGTTGATCAAATCCGAACACCAGCTGGGTCGAAGGCCACTGGCCAACGAGGGGATATGTCCATCCAGAGTACGAAACCAGCGTACCAATCTACCCACCATACTGTGCCCCGACTTGTGCGGTCCCTCCACCTGCTTGACTCCCAACAACAGAGCCGTCACACGCAGCAATCGAAGATGCCTTGGGACCAGCAACTGCCAACTCAGTAGCACTACCAATCGGCGCCTCCTCGTTCAGATGACAACGACAACAACAATTAAAAACAATCTGGACACGCGGCTGTCCGATTGGAATACCAGATTCACGCTCCCCTCCCGCCTGAACAGACGCTTCGCCAACCTTCACCTCCACACCACAAATAAAATCCATACCAAAGCCGCCTCCAATAGCCGCAGCACCACCGCCTGCACCTCCCCATCCTTGGACATGCGACACACAACCAGGGTCACAGTCTGACCCGCCAGAGCCGAACTTTCCGTGGTTCTAGTCCACAGAACAACCCGTCGCACCAACCACATCTTGTTTCACATACTTGGCCATTCTAGCGAAGACCTTATGACCCATGAACACCTAACCGTGGATTTTGTCCATTGTCGTTTTCACATACGAAGCATCTTTCATTTTAACAATGGCAAATGCTAACCTGTTATTAGCGCGCCGCTTCTTCGAAATAAAAACTCATTCAATACCACAGTCCATACGCAAGAGCCACCACAAAGCCCTGATGTCGATGTTCCTGCTAATATTGTCGATAAACAGAGAAGATGAGTGGTCTTTATTCTCTGAGTCGCTACCAACCCCCGTCTCCTTCGCCGCTTGGTCCCTCCCTAAATGATGAGATGAAGAATGTCACAATGAACTCTTCGGACGCCTACAAAACCTGAAGGAAGAATGAGCAGAACCATGCCGAAACGCCACGGACCGTGACGTCCAAAAAGCCCTGTAATTTTGAACCATGCATTAATTAACTAACACCTACGCTTTGAACAAGTCATCAATTTGTAGGTCACGATAAATTTGTAATGGGTTAAGCACAAGTAATAGTGATGTTGCGATGTAGAGCACAAGAAGTAACCAATGGTTGCTACAATTGTAATTTTGAAAAGAGTTATCATATAGTAATACAATAAGTTACAAACTTAACAAAACGAATGAAATGCAAGGGAGGGTATTACTCACATCTGATGGAAAGGGATCATCTCGTATCTACTATTGTTTTGAACAGCCTTTGTTATACCATGACACACATAGTTCCTGTATCCGAGCAGATCTCTGTTTGCAGCATCAAGCGATGTTGTTTCAGGGATAAGAATGTCAGCATATCTCCCAATTGTTTATGACATGTACAGTCTAGCTTTCAGATACCTTCGACAAAAAATATAATAATTAAAGGTGGAAGAGAAAAACAAAAAAATAACATGATAGTCGTTAAATTATAAGTTATTTTATTCAAATTTATTTTTGAATGTAAGAAACAAAAAGTAACACTTACAGGGAATATGCTTACATAAAGAGTTCTATTTACTGATTGCTAAGAAAACGTGATCACACTTAGTTTGATTTGGGACATCTTAAGGAGTAGTAATTTTATTTAAAATTTGGAATAAAGAGAATGATATAGAAGGTTTATAAATTCTGCTCTATAATAAAAAACAGAAGCAGCATTGTAGTTTGAAATTGATAAGGTTAATGTTAGTTAATTAGCCCGATTCAGACCTCGTAGAATGACTCAAATTAATTAGATTGTCTAGGCATAATTAATTTCAGAGGGTTCACTGTTCAGGCATCGTCACATAATTTTCTAAGATGAATCTACCTTTCCGTTGAATACCAAATTTCCATATTGCCAGTCAACTAATCTTTTTTATTTAACCACAAATTTATGTACCTAATTACGTAAACTAACAGTACAATTATACACAAGTGATCGATAACAAAAATAGCACAAAATTGGTTGATAACGACTCAAGGTAAAGGATATAGTAATATTTATAAATTAATAAGTAGATTGTTCTATTTTATCACATCCATACATAATAAACAAGGCTTGACATCAATCAAAGCTGTTGTTTTTGCTGCTATTTTACCTTTTATTTAAATTTTCATATCCACAAATCGATAAAAGTTCTGATTTTCTTAGGCACCCATATAATACGATTATGGTTTTTAGTTTTTACCAAAGGCATGTCATGTAACTCTTCAAAAGAAAAGTTCAAAGTCAAATAATGTTAGTATACTGCTACACAGGGTGTTATTATTCTGCTGTACACTTAGACTGTAATGTTGTTATTCTTGGACCAGGTTTGTTTTGTGGTTTAGTGAACCGGTCCTCATGAGTTTGTAATCTGGTGCGGGTTGTTGCTTAGGGTTAGGTTTAAGTCTTGGATTACCTTTGATTACCTTGATCCATATGCCTCTACGCACTATGTTCTGTTACAAATCAAGGGACAATATCCGAAGTAATTAAGTTATGGGTTAGTCATGGGGGTTGATTGTCTGTCTTTCTACCGCGACCTATTTTAAAATCGGAGATATTCATTTGAAGAATGAAACCCGTTCAAAGTTGTGCTATATTTAACTAGAAATTGACTCAAGTTGATATTTTCCGGTCAAATTAACCATCATACTCTACATCGTTAACATATAAATATACTCACGTTACGTATCGCGTAGGTTTGTGACACCGTCTATTTCTTAGGAATAAACTTTGTTATGTAATCAAATAAAACTCTTACAGCTATCAACAAATATTACAGTAATTTACAAGCACCTTTTTGACATAGACTTTTAATTAGCTCTCCTCCTAATCAATTTCTTTCTTTAAAGTTTAAAACTCAAATCTAACTATTTACTTTGTCATAAATAATTGTTGTTAAAGTAAGTGTATATGGAATTCACTACAGATGATAGATCATCACATGTGGTTTTCCTTCAACTAATTGTATCTCTCTCTTTCCCTAAAACAATAGTACTAATATACTAGCTCTGTTGCTTTGGTCAAAGATGATGACATGATCACCCGGCCCCGTGTTACATCCCTTGACCGGTCCACACATTTTTTCATTCTCCATCCAACATTAAAATATACACACGGCAACACGAATAAATGGCCATGTTAAACCACAATCTTCAGATACATCTTCTAGCTAGCTCAACACAATTCTTTCAGAGAAACTTTCTTATCAGTTGTTGCGTACGTTAAAAAAACATGGACTTAATCGGGACGATAATGATCAGCATCTTTTCCATTTTCCTGACGATTGTAGTCATATCCTGCCTCTACAGCATCGTACAACAGTGCCGGTACGGAGAGGCATATTCTGGCGGCCGCCACGGTCATCATGAACAGGGCACATCGGATTAGGCCGTCGAAGTGGTGGAGCCAGAACTGGTGGTGGCAGTGATTGTGGTGGTGGTGGAGGTGGTGGTGGATGTGGTGGTGGCGGTGGTGGTGGTGGAGGTGGTGGTGGAGGAGGCGGTGATTATATTTATAATATATGTAAATTTTAAGGGTATCATTATAATTAATTTTTAAAAAAGAAAAAGTTCTTACTTATTAAAGATGGTTAGTACGTAAACTAGTGTAAATAGTCCATAAATTTGGAGTAACATAGCTTTAATGCCCAAATATCAGGCGGATTATGCACATCAACTACTAATTATATGATGTTCTGTTATTTTATAAAAAAGAAAGAAAAAGAACCGTGCGGTATATCCATCCATACAGCATACAGGTCAAAATCGGCTATTACTATCATGCATATACTAAATGAGTCATGTAATTAGCATCGCCAAAGCCACCAGCAGTCGCTGGTGCTTACTCTGAACTCTTAAGAAACGTTGATTAAACAATCATAATGGGACAATTTACAAAAAAATGTGTAAAACAAATATTTGTATATATACAAATCAATCATATAATAAACGATCTTCCTATATCCATATTTATCCACATAGTGACACAAACGCACACTTAAAAAAGTTACCTTGCACACTAATAGTTAATATCCACAAGCAAATCGTCAGTGTAAATAAATAGACAAATGTAATGCAACACCTTATCGAACTCAGGAAGTTACACGTTTTAAAAAAAAAAATTAGAAGTTACATTATTTGTGTACCGAATCAACCTCCCATATAACAAGCATAAGTAGGGTGTAAAGAATAGAGTTTGGTCAACCAATCCGATATCACCCATCTCTCTCAAACCAGTACTAGTATTTTAAGTAAGGGAGCTATGGTCTACTTTATGAGGTTACTGCGAACACAAGTTATGGGCACTAGTACAAAAGACCCTATTTCGGCTCACTATTTTCGGCAGCTTTTATAATTTAGCTGAAAAAGAGTTTCGGGTCAGGGCATTTTCAGCGGTTGTATACTAAACCGCCGAAAAAGGTTTTTCTTTTAAATTTAAGTCATTTTAGGCGGTTCCTAAGAACAACCGCCAAAAATAGACTTTTTTAAGTGTCTTTGTCGGCAGTTGTTCTTAGGAACCGCCGAAAAAGGGTCGTATATCTAAACCCCCAACCCCCTTCGTAACACACTTCGTTCGCCAGTTTTCTCCCGCTCTCTGCGCAACCAAAATCGCCCAACAATCGACACAGCCTTCTGAATCAAACTCCGCCATCACCACCAGCCCGGAGTGTCGCCGTCGTTGCCGCCCACGCCCACCCTAGTTGTGCTGCCGCCTCCTCGCCCTTGCTGCTGCCTAAATCAACCGAAAAATATAGTGATTTAGGTAAGTTTTTACAGATTATTACATTTCAAAATTTTGTCAAATTGGACCTTAAGTTGTTGTTAAAATGAAATTGTTTATAGATCTATGTCCTCTGAATGGTATTTAATTGATTGGTTTGAGTGGAAATAGTATATGCGGCCAATTTTAGAAAATAATTTATATGCTCGCAAGGTGTTCGATGAAATGCCTGCTAACAGGAAAATTGTTAGGATAAAACTATATACAAAAAGAATAAAATAACAAACTAATCCTACAACTCTACTACGGGTAGCAAATAATTCCCGATCGGAGTATAGTGTGAACATATTACGACCGAGAGTATCGAACCCAAGGGACTTATAGAAAACTAGTCCTAATCCGGGTAAAAAACCTATTCTAAACAGGGGGAAAAGTAAATGTTGATTCTAAACTAAGAAAACTAAATAAACTAACTTTGATTCGGGAATATATCAATGCAAGAGTATCATATGACCAATGATCAAGGGTGGCAAGTCTTCAAAAAGAATTTAGTCTCGCAAAATGAATGTGTCGGATCTCCTGTCGGACCTCCAATACCCGGCATATTCAAGGCCTTGAATGTGCCGGACATCTTCCATCCGACACTACATCCGGCACCGTTCATTTCGTAAATAACACTTCCAGATTCGGGTCTAACAAAAGGAACTCAGTATTCATACTTGCATCATGCATAGCCAATGCCACGAATACAAACAGAATAATGGGGAAATAAGAGATTAATCCTAAACCTTAGGTCTTGATGCCTGCTTTTCGGAACAACAAACTTAAAGATTACCAAAATCCTAATCTATCATATTCTTGTCTTGTTAACATTAAATAGGACTTAGAGATAAGAGAATAAGTAGCTAATTCATTCTACATGTAAGAAGATTAGAACTCGGGTTAAGAAACTTGAAAATTCCATAAATGATCATAAGAGTTTTACAAGGAAATCTTCCCTAACCAAAAACCTAACAAAGAATTCTACATCACCATCCACACAACTACAAGAAGAGAATACAAAGGGGGAGAAGGAGATGTTCATAGCCTTAACCCGACAAGGTCTTCTTCTTTTCTTTGCGTGGATGGATCTGTAAGAATTCCTTGGACACCAACAATGGAGTGGGGCGGAAACAGAGACGTGAATGGAGTGTATAGGGATGTTGAAGTGTGTTGATTGATGCAGACTCTCGGCCTATATTTATAAGCCTCATTTATGTCTGTTGCCGGGCGTCGTGCCGGATCAGGAGTAGCCGGCACATGTGGAAAACGTGTCAACTGCTCAACGGTCGAAACCGCCAAATCCGCGTGAAACAGTGCATATGCCGGGTAGGAGATACCTGACATCATACCCGGCATCAGCAAAATCACCAACGGTCAACAACTGCCATCGTTTGGTCAACCGTGGCGACTCTTTACCTATGCCGGATAGAATGTACCCGGCATCGTGTCCGGCAAAGCCTCTTTTCTGCTCTATGTTTATGCCATGCAGGATGCATCCGACATGGAGTCAGACATCAATTGAATTTCTGCCTAGAGATTCATTCCTTGCATAGAAAACACATAAACATGAGACTGAACAAATAATACACTTTAATACATAATATAGCATAAATAACTTCTATACAATCTTATTTATATAAATATAACCTTAAATCTAGTGCATAAAATATGATAAGTATGCGGCTTATCAATGCCTTAGCCAATTTCAACAACTTTTTTGCTATCTTTCTATTGTTTGTGTGAATTTTTTATTGTTGACAAGTAAACAACCTTGGTGAATTGACGTATCAATTGTACTATGTTTTCTTCATTTAGATACTACACAAGATCATCGGTGTAATCGCGTCAGCTAGCTCCTCGTCGCCTTCGCTCACCACCCGCTTTTGCTACTCCCATCGGACCTGACAAGAGTCCGAAAAGGGAACAACAGGTGAGACAAGGGTTGTTTTTGTTGATTGTATTTTTTTATACATACAACTATTATCCTAGCTCACTTCTAATTATGGTTCATAATTACACCCTTTGACAGCAACGTTTGTCACCGTCCTCCGCCTTGTCTCCTCCCTCTGACCGAGTTTCGCTTGTTTCTCGTCCTTCCAAATACAGGTTAGTTTTATTTTTCAACCTCGATTAATTTCTATTTATCATAATTTTTTGTATAATTTGTTGATTTATAATAACCAACTATATATATATATATTATAGATGTATATATATATACATTTAAGACAACCTTCTAGTAGTGTATACTAGGTTTGATCACGATGAGGGTTTATGGGTTGAAAACCATAAATGATGTGTTTGTTTGTTAGGTCATTATACAAAAATATTTCATTATTTGTTTGTTCATTAAATAATTTGTTGAGTATTAATGATGTCTTATTATGTATTAATTACATTATTTGTTGTGTTGTTATTGATATAGTATTTTTTATCTGTGCAGACAGTTAAATGGATGATATGAATGACTTAGTTGGTGAGTTTTTGACAGAGGCATCCCGACCAAAGAAGAAGAAACCACATGGAGGGAAAGGCTGCAAGTCACAGGCCCGAGCTGATGAGGGGGGTCATGGCCTGGATGAGATTAGGGCGTCCACTGTGCCAGCTGAGGACACAGAGGCTGGACCTTCTGGATCACAAGTCCCACAGATTAGGAACGTAAAACCTCGAGGTCCTACGAAAGCTCTTAGGGCGAAGAAGATTGAGTCAAAGCCTTTGTAGTTTAATGAGTATCTACAACCAACGGGGAATGGGCTCGAAACTTCACTACGGAGCTAGGCATCATTGTGCGAGAGTATTGTGATATGACTCTCACCTGGCCTCAGGTTGATGATGGATTGAAGAAACAGATGTTTGAGATCGTACAGGTAAATAAACAATAATTAAAGTATTTTTTATACAATTTGTAGGTATCAAATACATGCAGAAACGATATCAAATACATGCAGAAAGTGAGTACTTCACCATGGTCAAAGGGATTATGAGTAAGAAATTTTTAGATCATAAATATTATCTGGTCAAGTGGTTCATCACCAAGAAGCTTAAGAGGCTAGACGGCGACACACGCCAGCCTTGGGAGATCTACACACCAATAATCCAAGAGAAGTGGCAGGAATTCTAGGCTAAGAAGATGGAGACGAAGGTATGTATTAACTTTTAAACAATTAATGAATATATATTTATGTGGTATATATGTTTACATATGTATATTTTTAGTCATCTTAATTGTATGTTTACTTGATAAAAGGAGTATCGCGACGCCCAATCCGTGAATGCGAAGAAGAATGAATATCGTCACGTGTTGGGTGGTTAATATAAGAGTACCTGAATGGGTGGCAGAAGGGGAGTTGCCATTGGATATGAGCATGCTAGATGAGCACCAGCTACGGGGTACGTTTTGGAAGCTTTCACGTACTAAGAAAGACCAAAAACTGGAGAGCGTGTATATCCCTTCGAGAAGACGAAGAAAATTGTTGATAAGATGGTAAGTTTTTTTATTTACTTTTAAATTTTTCAACAAATTCATTTTTATAATCTTAAAATTTTGTTATAAATTTGTTATGCATTTAATTATAAAGGGTGAGCTGAATGAGAAAGTTACTCAAGAAACTTGGGTTCCTGATCGACATGATGACCAGTTGTCTCGTGCGCTTGGAAAGAAAGATCATCCAGGATGAGCAGTGGGGTTAGGGGGGTTAACATAGGGATAAGAAAACTTTTTGGAAACCCCGGGTCAAGGAAAGGGAGTAGTCAAGGACAGACGATCACTTACGAGGAGCATATGCGTGTCATTAATGACATGAGAGAGAAGTGGAAAAAGGAGGTCTTGGCTGAAATATGTCAGGGTAGTGGTGCATCCCAGCCATATGCTCCTGCTTCTGATCCTTCTTGCCCCAATTATCATAATGATCCTCTCTCATTCCCAAGCAATGACGGTGCTACTCCTGCTAGACTATACACAAGCATTGAGTCCAATAACTAGTATCCTTATGCATATGTACAGGTAATTTTTTATATCCTTTACTAGTATCACTTGTCATACATTTTATTACATAATTCTTAGTTCAATCATCTACTAATCTGATGAAATTGTACGATCCGATAAATTGTGACCTCCTGTTCCCATACAACAATCAAGATCTATGTGTCACAGAAGGAAGAGTGAACTCATCAGGCCCGAATGACGTGATCCATGGGATACCACTAAAGCCGTATCATGGGAGAGTCTCTGTGGACGAACCGATTTATAAGGTTTATGATCTAGCGCTCCTTGTACCTACGGAGGAGTACAGCACGGTTCGGTTTGCAAATGGTGCATTTGTTTAGTGGCCTGCTCGTCTGATTCAGAAGTGTGTGGAGGTATGCCTAATACAAATCACTAGAATAGTCATTATTGTTCATTATATGAATGTAGTATTTGTGGATGTTCATTCATGACTAGTATTGTATGTCGGTAGTAAATAGGAATTAAAAAAGAAATCTGTGTCTCCTGTGAAAAAGAAGTCAAAGATTAAATCCTCTGAATACAAATCATCCACCAACGTTGTTCAAAAAGAAAACTTGGTGGATTATTCCATATATGCACGCTTGGGGCCAAACATGAAATGCTTGTATGATATAATCCGCGACTTCCAAGAGGGTAGAAATTCAGTCTTGCTCAGCTTTAACGATGATCTTCTTCACTACACAGACGGTGTAGAAGTCGACATGTGGTAGATCGATATTAAGGACATTATGAAATTTGAATGGGTGCCTATTTCAGTGATGCATTCATGCATTCTATAAGTATTAGTTTTGTTTTATAATTAAGTTATAAATTGATGTCCTGAAACAATGTTAATTAATTATATCTTTTAATTTATGAACAGGATTTTACATGACAAAATGCAATCTTTTGCCCTTACCCAGTATGGATTTTTATGTCTGAAAGAGCGTCATACACTACTTTGAAGAGTGATACAGAATCTTGTAAGAACTACTTGCAGCGTGCGATGATTAACAACATCAAAGCGAAAAGGAAATATCTTATGCTACCATATCATCAAAGATAATAACTTTTGTTTATCATTTTAATTTGAATAAATTTTAAAGTTATTTGTGCAGAAATTATAATGATATGTGAGTGTTTTGGTATTACACAGTGGTCATTGGGTTTTACTGGAGTTGTATTTGGATCGTGCGCGAGTACTATTTCTTGATCCGCTGCAGGCCGGACAATAAAAAAACATCAAGATAAAGCCACACCTAAGCATGTAAGTACATTATGAACCACTTCTATGTATTTAAACTCCTCTAATTTAATTTTATTGTGCATGGATATCCTAATTTAATTAATGTATGTTGATGATACTAATTGTGCAGTGTATATCAAAGTGTTTTGATGACATAGCGTAATGTAAGGTTAAAAGGTGCCATCCAATGGATTCCAGTGAAGGTAAATGTGTCATCATTATTATTGATGGGTTGTCATCACTAATAAATGTCTTATGTAATTTTTTTTCCTGTATTTAAGTGTCCACGTCAACCCGAGAGTTTGGAGTGTGGATATTATGTCATGAGTTATATGCATGACATAGTCACCCTATTTGGTGAGATAGAGGATCCGTTAGAACATGTATCTCAAAGTTATATTTATTTTTCAATTACTAATGTTACCATTTATTGATTAACTAACTTTGTCTTGTTTCGCTTTTCAAAGGTTTTCCATAGTGTTGGAGAATATAGCGGAGAAACCATCAACGGGATGCTAGAGGGTTGGGCGGAGTTCGTCTACATGAATTTGGTTTGATTTTCACTTCGTTTTTTCAAATTGTTATTTAGAACTTTATTTTAACTTTTATGGCTACATAGATTGTGTAAGATGACCATTTTGAGTACAATAGTGAACATTTGGGTAGTTGTGTATGTATACAGTCATTTGTGACCATTTGAAATGTGATATACGGTCATTTGTGACCATTTGAAATGTGGTGTATGCTCATTTGTGACCATTTCATCATTATTTTTATTTTTTTGACAATTTTTTTACAAAGAATGATGACATCCTCTACCATGTGATGTAGAGAGATGTGGATATAGCTGGTTACATATTTACAGGTTTGTTTACATATGTGAGATTATAAAGAAAAACAAAAAAAACAAAATTTTCGGCGGTTCCCTGGGAACCACCGAAAATGTGTAGAAACAAGGTCCTTTTCGGCGATTGTTAAGGAAAAACCGCAAAAAATGACCAGATTTCAACACATTTTTGGCTGTTCTTTGTAGGAACCGCCGAAAATGGCCCGATTATTTTACATTTTTCCGTCATTTGAAAGGTATTATTTTTGGTGGTTTTTACCTTAGGAACCGCCGAAAATGTTTATTATTTTTGACGGTTATGAAACCGCCAAAAATGAGGGAACACCCTTTTTTGGCGGTAGTATTTTCGGCGGTTTAAAACCGCCGAGAAAGGCCTAAAAACCACCGAAAAAGTCCATTTTTGTACTAATGGGGTTAAAAAGTCAAATATGTTTGCGTATTGAATGAGTCAGCTCAAGACATCAAGATTCAAGACGAGCCAACCAAACTCAAAAACCAATTCTTCAGGTCGAATTTTAATATGTGTCTTTTTCCTAATGAAGACATTTTATTTATGATACGGAACATATAATCATGGGTCTAAAGCAACCCAAAACATAGTAAGTTGATCTGGTAATTTTGACTCAACCTGAAACCCAACCAGAACCTAAATTATATTATTTTCAAACTATATTATGTCTTAACCTTAAGCAGAAAATATATCACGAATCAACCCAAGTCTATGTTGGACTGTCCATCATTTAAAAATATCACACACTTCATTACATTAATAAAAAAACGGCCTAACCAGCTTTGCATATCAAACAATTATTTTAAGAGTTTTGACTTCACGTCTTATTTGTTTATTTTGAGTCAACCAGCTCTGCAGTTGCTGATGTGAAGATAACTCCCCCAGGATTTTGTTTTTTTTATCAATGATATATTTTTTTGGTTTTTTCTAAATGATACAACACAACTGATATGTTTAGATGATGCCGAAAAGTGAACAAAAATAGCATATATATCAGCAATGATATTATTGCAGGATAAGTATAATACTAATGTCAGTTAAGTTTAAGAAGTAACGACAGTATTTTGAAAAGTGGTCTATCAAATACTATCTAGGGGATATGATTATATCAATTAAATGTATTATATAATGCTATCCAGGGGTTGTAAAAAGTAACGTCTATACTTTGAAAAGTGGTCTATCAAAGTTGTTGTACAAAATTAATACAATTTAATCTCATGTAGTGTGACATTTATAACTGTGTTAAGTAATATGGGGTATTGTGTTTGTTCAAAAAATGGATTGGGTGGGTTGAGTTAAGTTTTAGGGAGTTTAAACGGGTTAGGTTAGGGTCATATTTTTCAACCCATTTATTTTTGGGTTGGGTTGGGTTACTGATATTTTAAATGGGTTGGGTTATGATATCAATCTAACTCATCAACCCAAATTACCAGGTATAATAGTAAGGAGACAATGACGGTATTGGTAAACCCAACAACCTTTGTCTGAACAACATCTAAGTATGGAGATGTAGTTCATCCTCACAAAAGAAGACGAGATTTCTTCATGCTTTTCCAGATAATCACCCCCCAGAAACAAAAAAGGTTGGGAAGAACCAACAACATACTTAGATCTATTGCTAGATCCGGTCACAACATTCTAAAATCTATTGCTAGATCTGGACACAACAACCCGAGATGTAGCTATTGCTAGATCCGGACATAACCTTCTGAGATCTATTGTCATATCTGCACACAACATTTCAATATCTATTGCTAGATTCGGACATAACATTCCTAGCTGTAACACCCCTACCGCTGATCATGTCATTATCTCTTAAACTGTCTCGTTCACCATTACATTAGCAGCGGAAATCTTACTACAAACGATGGGTGATACAATGCCGTTAGCCACCCACGTAGCTAACAAGGTCTAATTCCAATACAGTATCGGTCTGATGGACCAGAACACCTGAGCACTTAAACAAATACAATGTAACCTCATTTACAATTCTAAACCGAGTCTTATACAATCATCAAATCAATATCATACCGAGTCTACTACAATCCCTATGCCGATAACACTTTCGGACTTACTCTACTATTACATACAAATACAATTGTTCTTAAATCGACTACCCATGCTTAACCGCCATCCCCGTCCTACTCTCGAATGGTATTGCTCATCAGGGTACCTAAAATAGTAAGGGATGGCCCCAAAGGGGCTCAACACCTTTGCTGGTATGGTAGTCGTGCAACCCCCAACTACAAGGTCACACCCAACTAATTCTCATCTAAGCATGCGGTTCATTTTATTTAAATCATAACATGAAGTGCAATAAACATACAACATGCTCGCATTCACAAGTATTCAAACATAGAATACAATCACAAACTAACACATCAAGTTTGTTAGTTTACAAAGCTTACTCTTAGGCCTTGAGGGTTTCTACCTCACTAAAGCCTTAATCACTTCATTCATTATCTATCCATTCTCTTTGGATACTCTTACTCAATTTCTCTTCGATTCATAGACACTACAGGTCTCAATCTCACTTCTCAATTATTCTTCTCTCGAATATTTCTTAACTCAATACACATGACCTCCAGGCAGAGTCATTTACAAGACTCACCACCGGGCTTTCAAGTACTAGTCTTACTTCCCCGGTTTCAACCCTACACCGGGTCTAGCATAGTGGGAAGATTCAACTAGCAACCCGAACTATTCTCTTAGTTCCTCAATCTCACAACGTCTGTATCTCTACCGGACTTCTTACATTCACAAATACTCCTCTCTCGGAGTTACAATGTAATCACATAGATTAGCCTAGAATCATCGCTCTTGATGTCATCTAATAGCTTAGGGAATTTTCTCAAGTTCTTGTATTCTCAGATTTAATGGTTTCCCCCACTTTTCGAATACTTATAAGTTCGGGTCATATTCTCATACCAGGTCGAATCCTCATGTAGGAGGTCGACTATCTTTTGAAGGGAGTTTGATGGTCCCTTATATCTCTTTTTACTTCTCTCTTGAGTTCATATCTTTGAACTATCATTGTTCTCTTAATAGAGGTTTCTTTATATCTTTCCACTATTAATCATTTCGTAGATTGTTTCATTTCGGTTCTCTAACAGTTAATGAGAGTTTACTAATCCCGTACATATCTCTCACGTTCTAGTGAGTTCATAAGGTTGCATTATCATTATTCTCTAATTGATAGTTCTCGTGTGTTTTCCATGTTTACATTAATTTGCGGAACAACTCTATCTACGAGTCACTAACCAAACCTTACTCATTTATGAGTCGGTCTACAACACTAAGTTAGACCACACAATCAAACAGGGATAGTTAGCACACACAACATGCAACAAGATATACACATCAAATGCAATGACATTTTCGTGCTTTTATCTTGTTAGGTCAGCATACAAGCAAACAACAAACTAGCCGAGTGAAACTCGGTAGGACACAAGCTGCAAGAAAACCATACCTTTCACCATGGAGTTACTCTACTGTGTCACCTTATGTTCCTTGGATTAAACTCGATTCACTGATAACATTTCAAGGGGTTCTATTAACATCAAGACAATACGGTATGTAAACGATTGGTACGCCCGTATTTAACCCCGTTATCCCGTTAATCTTAACTTTGTTCATGTGATCTTGAGTTTTCACTAACACATTCAATTATAACACTAGTTTATACCCCTAACGACCTTTACATGTCATTAAACAAGTCTTAATTATAATCTAATATCATTAACATCCAATTCCCCATCATTAGATTGCTTAAAAACACTTTCTAGGGCATTTTTGGGGTGGTCCGGGTTTGTGTCCGGGGTTGTAAACCCGGACCAACCCCTGGATGAACGTTCTGCCTAATTTTCAAGTAGGTCCGGGTTTTTGTCCAGGGTTATAAACCTGGACCAACCCCTGGGACTGGTTTCTGCCTAGTTTTCAAGGTGATCCGGGTTTGTGTACCTATTTACAAACCCGAACCAAGTGTGGAGATGTTGAATTTGACAGTTTTTGAACTCTAATCCAACCCCAATTCCTACCCAATATTTTCCTAACCTTTCCACATGTAATCTAGCATGTTTTAGCACCTTAATCATGATCTAAACCTTCATAAAACATTGATCAAACTCTTCCTTCAATTCTAGCTTAATTCTTCAATTTTGCACTCTCATTTTCTCCCCTGCTGCACATTGTGCACACTTGTGCATCTCCAAACACTCTTTTGATAGTTTGCAAATTCACCTTAATCATTTGGCCATTCCAATTCCTTCCTACTATATTCATCTCTATTTCCCAAATCCACTCACTTGTTTTCAAAGCTCTACACCTAAGTTCATCCCTAGGAATCTCAAACATTCCTATTCCACAATTTGCTACAGATTTTGCACAATTCCTTATCCTTCTTCAACCAACACCTCAAGGTGTTTAATTAACTCAAACAAATTCCTTTCTACTCTTAGATTGCCTTAGGTCCTCCAAACTCATATCAACACCTAATTCACTTAGACTTCTACCCAAATTTCGTCATAGTTTTCCTACAATCCTAGCATTCCCAAATGCATCATTTGTTCACCTATAGTAATTCAAACTAACCAAATCCACAAGGCATTCTACGAGCACACAAATCCATCCTCAAATTCACCAAATCACAACATAATGCATTAAACTTAAATGCTTGGCTCTTTGGCCCTTAAAACAACCAACAATCCACAATTGCACTAAGAGAATCTCAACTCCCTCTTCTAACAACCAAATACATTTTCTTGCACAATTTGGTTCATTCTTTTAAATTTCCCATCCCATAATTCTAAAACATATAGGGTATACATTAAGGTAGATTTCTTACCTTAAATTTCTCAAGTTCTCTTTTCACCTCTCTTCTTCCTCTTCTCCATTTCTCTTGACTCAAAATCGGCCAAGGGGCAATGTAATTTCCAAGTTCCAACCAAAAATTCAAAAAAAGAAATGAGACTAAGTAAAAACACTTAACTCATTAATTTAAAATGCTTAAAGAACTAGAGTTGGGCATTACCTTGGAAGCCCTAGAATGGGTTTTTGATCAACAATCAAGGAGAGGTTCCAACTACACCCTTGGAGCTTGATTCAAGGCTCATACAAAGAATGGAAGAGTGTAAATCAAGGGGCTATAATTGGCCAAGACAAAGGAAGGGAAGAAGAGTTGGAAATGAATTCTTCTTGAACTTTTCTTACCTTAAATGAAAGAGGAGACTCCCTAGCTCCATAAAATCTGATTTTTCTCCTCCAATGGTGTTATACCCATGGTGGTCAAATTCATCCATTTGAGATTTTGAAAAGAGGGAAAGGTAGCCTTTGCTCCAACTAAGAGAACTGTGTGATTTGTTTGGGTTTTGGAGCATTAATGTGGCTTGTGCATGAGGGAGAATGTGGAGAAGCCGTGGGAGAGGCTTGAAACCGTCCAAGGTAGAAGAGAGGGAGGAGAAATCGGTAGAGAGGAAGAAAGGTGGGGAAGAATGGAAATGGAAGGAGAGAGAGGGAAGGTATGTACTTTATTTGCTTTTTACCTTTTTACTCTCTCTCTCTCTTTCTCTTTCTCACATAAGGGGGACTTAATTAGCTAGGAAAATGCTGAGTCCCACTTAATAGAAACAGACCACTTTAATTAGTGAGGGATGGGCGTTTTTGTCTTTTCGCAAGAAACACTCCTAATTTTCCCGGTTTGGCACTATTCACTAACCGGGCCCATTTTCTGGATTTTCTCGTTTCTTTAATTTTATTGGTTCTTAAGCTTCCATTAATGTTTAATTATAGTTATATGGTCAACTATAATTTATACGGGTCCGTTTGACCACTTAAAGTCACGTTTCTAGGTTTTCTCAAAAAACGTGCTTTAAAGCCTCATTTGCGTTTTTAATCCACTATATGGATTTGTTTGCTTCGAGAATTGTTCCCACACGTTCTTATTGTATAATCAAGTCCTAGGAATACCTCTAGGATCCTAGTCTAGGTCACATATCTCCTATAGTTTCATAACACACACTTTTAGGTTTTATGCATTTTACGCGTTTTCTCTTTTCTTTTGGTTTTACTTTCTTCACTAAAATTATTTAGGCACTATTAGGCCCTTAAATACCATATTAGAATAATTTAATCACCATACTTAAGTTCGGGATATTTCAATCTACCCCCCTTAAAGAACTTTGCCCTCAAAGTAGGTGAATCTAATATAGTTAATCACATAGGCATTCTATGTTAGGGTCATAATTTCTATATAACCTTACAGACTCAAAAGGTCTGACTCGATGTATACCTCACATCCATACAACATGTCACTGCATGCATTAGCAATAAAAAAAATACTCTTTTTCCTTCTCTCTGTGGGTCAATTCGAAGATAAAGAAGGCACAATAGTCCTCTCCCATGTCCAGTGATACCTCAGGTACCGGTCATGTTTGAACACTTACGCTTTCTGGTTCATGGCCGTTCATGACTAATGGGCACTTACTCTCTCTGGCCCACGGTTCCTTCGGTTCTGATCAAAATGTTTGCATGTCTAGATATACTCAGGCACTCACCGGTCATCCACACTAGCATAGGACTACTCTATGTCCCGCTGCCCTTGGAAAAATACAAAACACACACTGCCATCGCACCCAACCTGTCACTTAGGACCGCCGCACGTACGGTGTTGTGGTTGCAAAACTAATCATCACTCCCACCGGCTTTCGATCTAGCCTTACTTCCCCGGTTTCGACCCTACACCGGGTCTAGCATGGTGGGAAGGTTCAACTAGCAACCGTGGGAGTGGTTTCAAAACTGGTCCTCATTCTCAATTTTGAAGGAAAATCCTTTTGCAAAATCAGTTGGAAATTCTTTTTGAAAACTCAATACAACTCCAATTCCAATTTATACTAATTGCACCTATTCTTAGCGTGATTTCTTGTGACCACTTCTAGGGAGCTTCCAGAGTCATTCAACCCCAATGTGACCAGCATCGGCGTTGAACTATCCTTTCACCCCATTTTGTGTCCGATTTCCCTTGATCGCTAGCAAATCAAGTTCCACCTCCCACTTCAATTCAAACAACCAAATAGTCAATCATTTTTCCATTTTCTATCTTTTAATCTTTCTAGTCATAATCATAGAGCAATACATTTTCAATTTATGGATTTCATTTCCTCACTTATTACTCATCTCGTCATTTAATACCCAATTTATCTCCAAATAATTTACCTAGGAAATTCAATACTTCTGGAATTCTATCCACCAATCATTCACAAGTCAAATCACATCATCTAGGGAATTCAATTCCTACTAGGTTCAACATTGGTTTCATACCGATTTATACTCATCATATCTCATACCATCACCATGTCTAATCTCAAATAGACATATACTATCGGGGTTCTCATTCCCCAGGAGTTCCTCGACTCATTTCCCCTTCTATACTCGCACCGGAGTTACAAGATAGTCACGTTTATATCAATGGTATTCGCATCTCTAGTGCGTAATAACCATAATTACACAATGAGTGAATACATACGTTTATGTAACATAAGTACCAATCATCAAAACAAATTCCTTTGCACTATGTTGATAAGTGCGAAATACATCTATTTTTATGGCTTTAATTCTTTATATTTTGATAACAATTCATGTCACATTTCTCACTTATCATATGTTTTCCTTAGATTTATGTTTTGATCTGAACTGATACATTTTATGTGTAAAATGCACATAAAAGTCATGGAATTGCATTCTTCACTTCACTAGCTTCGCAACGCAACAAACGGGGAGCAAAACAGTGCTAAAACAAAGACTCTATGCCCTTTTCAAGTTGTGTTCAGACGTGTGTCCATTTATATCATGACTCATTATTATATAATGATTGACTCATCATTATAAACTAATTGATTAATCATTATATAATAATGATTGAGTAATCATTATATAAATGGCTGCTCCATTTCACTCACGTACGCGTGGAGGGATTAATTCATCATTGAATTACCACATATTCAATTCACCAGCATATATATCACACGTGTTAATTCATCAACTCATCATTACTCCATAATTAATCAACATTAATTATCATCTGCTACACTTGACGGTTGGAGCATATCCTTCACGTGGCACTATATTAGTGACGTCAGTTCTTCATTGGGAGACGTTTATCAAAAGGGATATTTTATCAATACCGTGACCCTGTGTCTCTGGCTTTCTTTCCCAGATACATATTCATTACCCAGTATACTTTCATCATCAATCTCCATCCCGTTCCAGTAATCTCATCTCCACCGACTTCGCTCCACACCATCCATATTCCTCACATCCACTCATCACCATACTCCATCACCGCCCAGCCATATTGTTCACTAATTCCAACTGCACTCCCCCGTACCATCATCAACCACCATCCATCACCACCATAGTCCATCGCCATCCACCTCCATACTACCGCACACCAGAGCCATATATCTTCATTTTCTCACCGTACCGAGCGCAACAGTTTGATGAGAAGAAGCAAAACAGAGCCGGGAGTAACCGATAGTTATTAGTAAACTGAGTTTGTTGTTACATTATTATTGCACGTTATACTTTTATTCGTCACGTGTTATTTTATATTCGCTTTAATGTTTGTTATTTTTGTTTCTGAAACCATTATTGAGTAGTTTTATTTAGCTTCCCGGGTTAGGGAAGCGAGTCTTTTTCGTAGAATTCATGTTATGTAAATTTGTCACTATTATTATAATTTTGTAATAGTTTAATTCTTGTCCTTAATGCAGTGCTGAGATTAAGTTCTAGACATAGGAAATCAAACCGGATTAACGACTAGAAGCATGGCTTGCCTATAGGTTAATATGTCTCTAATATGAATTGTGTTTAATGCAATTAACTTGAATTTAACTTGGGCATGGTTTGCGGCTTGTTATTTCAGTTAGTTAGGGTTCGTTGTACAAGGACCGGTCAACGAGCTATTTATAATTCCTGAGTTTATTGCATAAAATAGTGAAAATTGATATTAATTGAACTCTGACGAAATAGATGAGTGGAACAACCCAGGGAGCGTTTTTAATTCACTAGATTTTTAAACCAATATTTGTTTTGTTTATCGTTTTGTTGTTTTATTATTTTGTGTCCGTTATTTGATTTGAATTAATTGAAAACCTGAAAAAGTGACAATTTCCCGTTTTCTTAGTTTATTTTAGTTTCTCGATTAGATTAATAATTTGTTAATTAATTGAACAAGGTCCCTGAGATCGACAACCCCCACACAATTCACTATTCTACAAAACGATAGGTACACTGCCTAGGTAGAAGTAAACTAACATATATTTCTGCTAACAAGTTTTTGTGCACCGTAGTTTACGCACTTAATACGTAAAACATACGCTCAGCGGTTTTTCGCTCTACCCCTTAAAAGGGATTACGTCCACATAATCTACCATGTATCAATATTGAACATTGGTCTAAGGCATTCAGCCGTCGTGGAGTGTTTTAGCTTCCATGTGGTCCAGTATACAATGTTCTTTGGTCAAAAGGTCTTAACCATATTGCCAGTTTAATCCTTACACCAAGAATTCTCATTGGAGTTTGTTTAACTCATAACCGGGTTCGTTTCTAGCCTAAGAGGCTTCAAGACATTGATAATTTGCCATTCGCTCTTATTCACTAAGTATATTAAACCTTAGAATTACAACCCACTAGCTGCTGTTGCGCGACCTGATAACTTAGGGTTTTATTCGCCCTTCTCGTTATTCTTAATGTGTTACACATCACCTTTTTATCCCTTTCATCTTGGGAATAAGGTTTCTCAATCGACGTGTGGTATTTCTTATCGTGCACGAACTCGATGAGTTATAGATTTTCTATCCAGCTCTTTGGAAATCTATTGTACATACCGTTGTGTACTTCTGTGATTATTCACTTGGTTCTTCCGAAGTGCTGTCGGTTGAGGTTGAGCGACTACTTAGTATGTAGTGCTCCCTCTATTGTTAGTGGCTTCTTAATTATGCCCACTTATCTGGTTTTGTACAAGTGTTCTATTACTTGTACGACCATGCATTTTCTATGCATCGGTCCTCATAACTTTCATAAGTTTCCTTCTGCTTTTGTTTCGGTGGAATTCACTTCTTGATTGTTGGTGTGTCCAACAATCTTCGTGCTTCTTTGGCCCACGACTGCACAATTTTTTTCTAAGCTTTCGCTTAACTGGCTTGTGCCATGTTCATTGGTGCGTTTGTACCCCTTTCGTATTCAATACGGTTGATTATTTAGCAATTGGGTACTCTTGTCCCGAAGTTTATTACTTCACTTATCAATTTGATCCACCAAGGATACGCTTCCAGTTCCTTATGCTATTGCAATAGGAACAAACAATGCCTCCTCTGTGAGGTCTTTCATCACATGGTAAAGACTTCTGGCTTTGTTGCCCGGTCTGTCTACCATCTCTTACTTAACATCTCCATAATTCATCTTTATTCTCCATATCATTGTCTAATTGTATCCATATAATGGTTGCTTACTGCGTACCATGTTCTCACTCATTATACAACGTTGATTACATGGCTTCCACTACTATGTTAGCTTCCGGTCATGTACCTCCACCATATATACTATGGTTCGCCATTTACTTGGCTGATTTTAGAATATGCTATTCTTTATGTCTATAAGCTCCTTGAGCGTTTTTCACTCTACCCTTCTCCTTATACACATACATTGTTTCTTCTAAACCGACTACTCTTCGGTTTCCGACAATTGCTATCAAAGCTTCTCTCTCCATATTATTCTTTAAAATCTCTTACTTGTCCAAGTTATTCCTTGGCAATCACTACATGCTCAAGCTTCAAGGTTTAGTGGGTTAGAGTGTCCTTCTGGAGGGTCCACATAATTACCGCTCCATCGGCCTCACAATAACAAGAGGTATCCCTACTTCTATCATTAGTGGTTCGTTCTTCGCTCTAATCGTGTGTATGAATTAATATCTCTTCTCTTAGTGGTGTCATTCCCGGTAATTCTTCTTCTGACTCCATGTAGGTTTTGCAACCGTTGAATCTACGTATTGTAGTTGGTTTTCAGCTAATAAGCCATGCTTCCTCGAGCTCTGCTCATTGTAGGATGTTTATACAAGTTTCCACTTCTCCGTATACCCTCAAATGGTTCAGCGTAGTACCGGGCTCCATGACACGGTTGTTGCATCACACTTCCGTTCATGGGAGGCCCTTTAGGTATCTTGATACTAATCGGTGCCCTTTATCAATTTTGGGTATCCCCTGTTAAGTGGGATCCCTTTGGTGTTCTAACTGAGCGTTCGTTTTAGCTCTTGTACTCTTATCACGACACTTCGTTCAACTGTTGTTGACTCAATCACCTTTCAAGGATCACTTCTGGGTGTTGCTAAGTTACGCCATTACATTTGGCTAACATTAATGAGAATGTCTGGTTGGCAATACTGCATTGCAGCACAGTGTTCCGAACTATCCCATTTAGGGTTATAACGTCTCCCGATCTTAGGGTTGTAATGTCTCCCATTCTTGGGTAGACCATTGATGCTTTCTCCTTTATGTTCTTGATCTGGTTTGATATCTCTTCTAAGAAGAACAATATTTCCCGATAGTCTTGGTGGTTGCCCTGGGAATTCCATCCCGTTTGTTGAGCATTAATGTGTTAACGTTAGGCATTTGCCTTACTATGTTTAGGCTGGGTATTCATTCCAGCTGTCATGTGTTTACTTTAGGATTCTTGAGACATGTCCAATGTCTTTACTCAATTATTAGTGCCTCTCGCACTTCCTAACTCCTAATCATTTCCTTAGATGAATTCTCTGATTCCTTTATACTCGTTAGCTTAACTGAGTTCCTTCTCTTCGATCGTCCGAGGGGTCCAACCGTTCTGGTTTGAACTTACTTTGCTGACCGTAGTACGAAGTTGACTACTTCCCGTGTCCCGTACACTACTTGTATACATATGTGGGGTACCTTACTGATACATTACTACTTACCTGATTAACTCATAATTAGGTTTGTCAAGCCCACAAGCACCTTCAAAGTGCGGTCGTCCCACATCCTATTTTTGGTACACTCGTAGTGTTCGTCACACACCTAGGTGAAGTATTCTGTTGTCAACTCCTCTTGTATCATCCCATGATAACTTACTGTGGTTCCTCTGGTTTGGTTTTAAAATTTGAGGTTTAAAGAAATTTTTGAGTTTGAAAGAAAAGTCTTGAGTTTAAAAGAAAATTTTCCATGGTACTACAATGTCTGGGGGTCTCGACCAAGTCTAGCTTCTCGCTAACTGGTATATTTGTTAATAATGGTCAGGCTGTTAGGCCCTTCCAAGGTTTCATTCTTCAAGTTCTTAGGACTTGTGGTCCTATAATTGCTCCCTTTGCCATCGTGGTACTTGACTAAGTACTTCCTTATCATTAAAATTCTTTCAAACAGCCCCGTTATTACTGCACTTGCCATGGCAAGTGCACCATGCAAGTTTGTTTTCGGGTTAACATATACCGATTACGGTATTATTTACATCCATATTCGGTAGCCTTATCGGCTCTTCCTTTGATTCTTTAACCTTGATAATCAGTCTTCTGAGTAGCTTCTCCTTAGTCTTGACATGATTGTCACCAATCCGGGTGTTTCTCCACTCTCGGAGACCCATGCTCATTTAGTTTGTGTCTTTTCTTATTGCTCGTTCCCACACCGTTACCGTGGTTAGCGAGACTTAACTTGTTTAGGCTCTACTTTGTAGTCCTATCAGAATGTATTCCGTAGATGTTCTCCTAGCTGCATGAGCTATGTCAATCAGGCAATACAGCCTCTTGGCATTGTAGGTTTGGAGTTATCCAACCTTGACTAATTCCTTAGTCGGTTAGTATTCCGTTGGTGGCATTATCTAACATTTGCGGTCCTGCAGACTCTTGTCTCGGGTTTTGTTACTTCTCCTTTTCCACTTTGTTTCACAGTTGGTGCTTCCCTTCTTGCTGGCTAGGCATGGTTCTCGCGGCTGCTAAGCATGTCGCCCCATGCTGCCGTAAATTTCGGTCTTTTGTGGATAGGATTCCTCAATCTCTCGCCACTAAGTACGGTTATTGTCGTTCAAACGGGTACCGTCTCCGGGATTTCCGGTTCTTGGAATCTACCGTATGACAGGTGCTTTCTCTTATAAAATTATTTTGTAACTGCCAGATCGGGTTTACCCGAGTAAGAGAGGTCTTTCTTTCTCTTTTTGTCCTTCTTTTCCCAGCTTTATAACGTGGGATGTGAAGGGCGGGATGGATATTGTAGGTATCCAGTTCACACTGAGAGTTCTTATCTAGCGTACCTCTCACCCTAACAGTCAACCCTTAGCCCTAAGTCACTAATTCTTAACTCGGTATTTCCTAAGCTCAGTATTTCCAGTCATCAGAGCGAAGTATCGCTCTGATACCACTTTTTGTAACACCCCTACCGCTGATCATGTCATTATCTCTTAAACCGTCTCGTTCACCATTACATTAGCAGCGGAAATCTTACTACAAACGGTGGGTGATACAATGCCGTTAGCCACTCACGTAGCTAACAAGGTCTAATTCCAATACAGTATCAGTCTGAAGAACCAGAACACCCGAGCACTTAAACAAATACAATGTAATCTCATTTACAATTCTAAACCGAGTCTTATACAATCGTCAAATCAATATCATACCGAGTCTACTACAATCCCTATGCCGATAACACTTTCGGACTTACCCTACTATTACATACAATTACAATTGTTCTTAAATCGACTACCCATGCTTAACCGCCATCCCCGTCCTACTCTCGAACGGTATTGCTCATCAGGGTACCTAAAATAGTAATGGATGGTCCCAAAGGGGCTCAGCACCTTTGCTGGTATGGTAGTCGTGCAACCCGCTACTACCGGGTCACACCCAACTAATTCTCGTCTAAGCATGTGATTGATTTTATTTAAATCATAACATGAAGTTCAATAAACATACAAGTATTCAAACATAGAATACAATCACAAACTAACGCATCAAGTTTGTTAGTTTACAAAGCTTACTCTTAGGCCTTGAGGGTTTCTACCTCACTAAAGCCTTAATCATTTCATTCATTATCTATCCATTCTCTTTGGATACTCTTACTTAATTTCTCTTCGATTCATAGACACTACAGGTCTCAATCTCACTTCTCAATTATTCTTCTCTCGAATATTTATTAAGTGAATACACATGACCTCCGAGCAGAGTCATTCACAAGACTCACCATCGGGCTTTCAAGTACTTGTCTTACTTCCCCGGTTTCGACGCTACACTGGGTCTAGCATAGTGGGAAGATTCAACTAGCAACCCGAACTATTCTCTTATTTCCTCAATCTCACAACGTTCGTATCTCTACCAGACTTTTTACATTCCCAAATACTCCTCTCGTGGAGTTACAATGTAATAACATAGATTAGCCTAGAAGCATTGCTCTTGATGTCATCTAATAGCTTAGGGAATTTCCTCAAGTTCTTGTATTCTCAGATTTAAGGGTTTCCTCAACTTTTCGAATACTTATACGTTCGGGTCATATTCTCATACCGGGTCAGATCCTCATGCAGGAGGTCGACTATCTTTTGAAGGGAGTTTGATGGTCCCTTATATCTCTTTTTATTTCTCTTGAGTTCATATCTATGAACTATCATTGTTCTCTAATAGAGGTTTCTTTATATATTTCCACTATTAATCATTTCGTGGATTGTTTCATTTCGGTTATCTAACCGTTAATAGGAGTTTACTAATCCCATACATCTCTCTCACGTTCTAGTGAGTTGATAAGGTTGCATTATCGTTATTCTCTAATCGATAGTTCTCGTGTGTTTTCCACGTTTACATTAATTTGCGGGACGACTCTTTCTACGAGTCACTAACCAAACCTTACTCATTTATGAGTCGGTCTACAACACTAAGTTAGACCACACAATCAAACTGGGATGGTTAGCACACACAACATGCATCAAGATATACATATCAAATGCAATAACATTTTCGTGCTTTTATCTTGTTAGGTCAGCATACAAGCAAACAACAGACAAGCTGAGTGAAACTTGGTAGGACACAAGTTACAAGAAAACCATACCTTTCACCATGGAGTTACTCTACCGTGTCCCCTTATGTTTCTTGGATAAAACTCGATTCACTGATAACATTTCAAGGGGTTCTATTAACATCAAGACAATACGGTATGTAAAGGATTGGTACGCCCGTATTTAACCCCGTTATCCCGTTAATCTTAACTTTGTTCATGTGATCTTGAGTTTTCACTTACACATTCAATTCTAACACTTGTTTATACCCCTAATGACCTTTACATGTCATTAAACAAGTCTTAATTATCTTCGAATATCATTAACATCCAATTCCCCATCATTAGATTGCTTAAAAACACTTTCTAGGGCATTTGTGGGGTGGTCCGGGTTTGTGTCCGGGGTCGTAAACCTGGACCAACCCCTGGATGAACGCTCTGCCTAGTTTTTAAGTAGGTACGGGTTTGTGTCCGGGGTTATAAGCTGGACCAACCCCTGGGACTGGTTTCTGCCTAGTTTTTAAGGTGGTCCAGGTTTGTGTACCTATTTACAAACCCGTACCAAGTCTGGAGATGTTGAATTTGATAGTTTTTAAACTCTAATCCAACCCCAATTCCTACCCAATCTTTTCCTAACCTTTCCACATGTAATCTAACATGTTTTAGCACCTTAATCATGCTCTAAACCTTCCTCAAACATTGATCAAACTCTTCCTTCAATTCTAGCTTAATTCTACAATATTGCACTCTCATTTTCTCTTTTCCTGCACATTGTGCGCACTTCTGCATCTCCAAACACTCTTTTGATAGTTTGCAACTTCACCCCAACCATTTGGCCTCTCCAAATCCTTCCTACTATATTCATCTCTATTTCCCAAATCCACACACTTGTTTTCAAAGCTCTACACCTTAGTTCATCCCTAGGAATTTCAAATATTCCTATTCCATAATTTGCTACAGATTTTGCATAATTCCTTATCCTTCTTCAACCAACACCTCAAGGTGTTTAGTTAACTCAAACAAATTCCTTTCCACTCCTAGATAGCCTTAGGTCCTCCAAACTCATATCAACACCTAATTCACTTAGACTTCTACCGAAATTTTGCCATAGTTCTCCTACATTCCTAGCATTCCCAAATGCATCATTTGTTCACCTATAGCAATTCAAACTAACCAAACCCATAAGGGATTCTACCAGCACACAAATCCATCCTCAAATTCACTAAATCACAACATAATGCATTAAACTTAAATGCTTGGCTCTTTAGACCTTAAAACAACCAACAATCCACAATTGCACTAAGAGAATCTCAACTCTCTCTTCTAACAACCAAATTCATTTTCTAGCATAATTTGATTCATTCTTTTAAATTTCCCATCCCATAATTCTAAAACATATAGGGTATACATTAAGGTAGATTTCTTACCTTAAATTTCTCAAGTTCTCTTTTCACCTCTCCTCTTCCTCTTCTCCATTTCTCTTGACTCAAAATCGGCCAAGGGGCAATGTAATTGCCAAGTTCCAATTCAACATTCAATAAAATAAATGAGACTAAGTAAAAACACTTAACTCATTAATTAAAAATGCTTAAAGCACTAGAGTTGGGCATTACCTTGGAAACCCTAGAATGGGTTTTTGATCAACAGTCAAGGGGAGGTTCCAACTACACCCTTGGAGCTTGATTCAAGGCTCATACAAAGAAAGGAAGAGTGTAAATCAAGGGGCTATAATCGGCCAAGAAAAAGGAAGGGAAGAAGAGATGGAAATGAATTCTTCTTGAAGTTTTCTTACCTTAAATGAAAGAGGAGACTCCCTAGCTCCATAAAATCTGATTTTCTCCTCCAATGGTGCTATACC
Organism: Limonium bicolor; assembly: GCA_023374045.1. Taxonomy (NCBI): domain Eukaryota; kingdom Viridiplantae; phylum Streptophyta; class Magnoliopsida; order Caryophyllales; family Plumbaginaceae; genus Limonium; species Limonium bicolor. The sequence continues at coordinate 77,979 of JAIOTZ010000059.1, forward strand.
CATGGTGTTCAAATTCATCCGTTTGAGATTTTGAAAAGATGGAAAGGTATCCCTTGCTCCAACTAAGATAACTATGCGATTTGTTTTGGATTTGGAGCACTATTGTGGCTTGGGCATGAGGGAGAAGGTGGAGAAGCCATGAGAGAGGCTTGAAATCGTCCAAGGTATAAGAGAGGGAGGAGAAATTGGCAGAGAGGAAGAAAGACGGGGAAGAAGAGAAATGGGAGGAGAGAGAATTAAGGTATATACTTTATTTGCTTTTTACCTTTTTACTTCTCTCTCTTTCTCTTTCTCTTTCTCTTTCTCACATAAGGGAGACTTAATTAGCTAGGAAAATGTTGAGTCCCACTTAATAGAAACCGAACCCCTTTAATTAGTGAGGGAGGGGCATTTTCGTCTTTTCGCAAGAAACGCTCCTAATTTCCTCGGTTTGGTACTATTCACTAACCTGGCCCGTTTTCCGGATTTTTCTGGTTTCTTCAATTTTATTGGTTCTTAAGCTTCCATTAATGTTTACTTATAGTTATATGGTCAAATATAATTTATACGGGTCCGTTTGACCACTCAAAGTCACGTTTCCGGGTTTTCTCGAAAAACATGCTTTAAAGCCTTGTTTGCGTTTTTAATCCACTATATGGTTTCGTTTTCTTTGGGAATTGTTCCCACACGTTCTTAGTGTATAATCAAGTCCTAGGAATCCCTCTAGGATCCTAGTCTAGGTCACATATCTCCTATAGTTGTGTAACGCACACTTTTACGTTTTATGCATTTTACGCGTTTTCTCTTTTCTTTTGGTTTTACTTTCTTCACAAAAATTCTTTAGGAAATATTAGGCCCTTAAATACCATATTAGAATAATTTAATCACCATACTTAAGTACGGGGTATTTCACTAGCACTTAGAACAAATTTATTAGTACAAAATGTTAAGAAAACACACGTGTGGAAATAAACGTAACTAATCCACTTGAAAATATCATGCTGAATGTACATGTGGCGTCAATTGTAACCAAGACTCCATTCCTTTTCTTTTTTTTTTGATCTGAAACGACATCTTATATATTAATTCACAGGATGAAGGCTATCCTGGAAAATCCAAGTACAGCAGCATTCAGGGGGTATACTGAGACGTATATAGCCCCTGTTACAATTAAGACCAAACTTGGCAAGGCTATCAGCAACCTTGTTACAGCTTCTATTGATTTTACAAATGGAAACCGACTCAAACCAGGCAAACATATTTCTACACCCTCTAATTAGCCCTTCCAAGGGGGAGTTCCCATCCCCATTCTGCGCAATCAAATCCACAGCCAGTTGCGAATCAGATTCAACAATTACATTTCTGTGACTGAGGTCCTTTGCAGTTTTCAGGCCATCATATACTGCCCAGACCTCAGCCTCCAAAATACCAGTTTGACCCATGAAATGGGTGAAGCCACCTTTCCATTCTTCTTTGGCATCCCGAATGCAACCTCCAGCTGCTGCTGCCCCTTCGAGATTCACTGCAGCATCCACATTTATCTTCACGAATCCATCCGGAGGTGGTATCCAAGCATCCTGGCAGTCCCGCTTAAGATTCTTCTCCATCAAATCCTTCCGAACTTTATCTATAAGATAGCGCTGCAAATTGACATAAAGCAAGTTAGGAGGCAGATCTGATACAGTTAAGTTATTATGAAATTTCAGATTTCTCCATTTCCAAAGAGTGAAACAGGTCACAGCAAAGATATTCGCCCAGCATGATTTAAAATCATCCATCCAGATACTACAACTCAGATTCTTGAACAGCCAATCCTGCAGATTCAGAGAGAAAAATTGATTAGATAAACTGTTGCCAACCAGTAAAATATTCCAAACCTTTTTGCTAACCTTGCAGTCCCTAATCACATGGGACGTATTTTCAATTTCTCCACAATAGTCACATAAGTTAGATTGAAGCAACTTTCGGTTAAAGAGGAAGTCTTTGGTTTTCAAGCCCTGGTGGGTTACCATCCAGATAAATGTTTTGATTTTCTCAACAACATGCAGTTTCCAAACATGTTTCCAGATAGGGTTTTTATTTCCCTTATGTCTAATCATCTCATACGCAGAGGAGACAGTAAACTGACCATTTCTTGCAGCAGGCCAAGTTACTGAGTCCTCCAGCTCAGAATCGAAAATTCCTTTACTAGAAAGAGTATCTGAAATACTATCTGGAAGCTGGCTATTAATTAGGTCCCATTTCCATCCTTCCTGTTCACACCAAAGATCAGCCATCATTCTTTCCTTGTCAATACTTTCCGGTTGTACAGCAAAACTAATAAGGGGCTCTTCCAACAGCCAACTATCCAACCAGAAGTTGATGCGTTTACCATTACCCAACTTCCATCTAGCCCCCTTATCTAAAACCTCACTAGAATCCACAATGTTTTTCCAAGTACTGGACGAATTCCTAGTGTTCAGATTTCTATATTTACTCTTTAAAACCTTCTGCCAAAACCCCTCCTGATTCTGGATTAATCTCCATGATAGCTTAGCAAGGCAGGCTTTATTCATAAGCTTAAGGTCTCTAATACCCAGACCCCCCTCCTGTTTCCCTTTAGTAATGACATTCCAACCCACAGTATGGAGCTTTCTCTCATTGTTACCATGACCCCAAAGAAAGTTCCTGGACATTTTCTCTAGTCTATTGCAAGTAGCATCGGGGATTTTCTGCGACATCATATTATAAACAAGAATCGTATTTAGAACAGATTTAACCAAAGTTAATCTGCCAGCAAAGGAGAGGGACTTGGCTTTCCAGCCACTTATTCTTGCTTGAACTTTGTCAACCAAATCACTAAAATTCTTAATCTTAGATCTTCCCTCAATAAGGTTAATGCCTAAATATTTTCCAAAATTATCAGCAAGAGGAATTCCCACATGCCTACTTATATCAATTCTCCTCTCAGCACTGACATTATTAGAGAACATAATTCTAGATTTACCTAGATTGAGTTGTTCCCCCGAAACAGAGCAAAAATCATGAATAATATCCATAATGTTTAGCACATTAGAAATACTTGCACTGCCAAGTAAAACCAAGTCATCTGCAAAAAATAAGTGAGATAAAGCTGGACCACCTTTATTCAGCCTAATAGGGGTCCACACTTTCCCAAGCACAGCATTATTAATCAGGTGGGACAATCTTTCCATACATATAACAAATAAATAGGGAGACAAAGGGTCTCCCTGTCTTAACCCTTTACTAGGACAAAAGCTATCTGATTGAGAACCTTCCCATAAGACTCTCATACTCACCGAGCTCACACAACTCATAATCAGATTAATAAACTCACCAGGGAGGCTGAGACACTCAAGGGATTCTCTAATGAAATTCCAAGAAAGCTTGTCATAAGCTTTCTCAAGATCCAGTTTCAAGATAACCCAACCCTCCCTACATTTAGTTCTTTTCATAGAAAAAATAATTTCTTGCATAATGATGTGATTGTCCTGTATGTTCCTACCAGGCACGAAGCTACATTGACAAGGGGAGATGATTTTAGGAAGAAAAGATTTAATCCTGTCCGTAAGTAATTTAGAGACAATTTTGTAAGAAACGTTACATAACGCAATGGGTCTAAACTGTTTCATATTCACAGGGCAGGCAGTCTTGGGAATGAGACACAGCAATGTGGAGTTCGATTCTCTGTCCACAGATGAATTCTCAAAGGCTTTCCTAACAAATTCAAATACAGAATTCTTAATTAACTGCCAGTGATTCTTGTAAAACCAAACTTGAAAACCGTCTTGGCCCGGCGCTTTAAAGCTGTCCATATTCTTAATGACATTCCAAATTTCCTCCATAGTGGGGGTGGAAGACACGAAAAGCTTATCAGCAGGATCTAACACAGGGAAATCATGACCAATATGATTATGAGGGCCCTTTTGTTTTTCCTTAAACAGATCATAAAAATAATCCTTAGCAAGGCAGCAGAGGTTATCCTAACCCACAATAATGTTACCATTACTATCCTCCAAACTAACAATCTTGGCTCTAGCTCTCCTAGCCGCCACCTTCCTGTGAAAATACTTGGTATTTTGATCACCAAATTTGACCCACTTATCCCTAGACTTTTGGAACCAAAATATCTCTTCTTTATAAAGAATGTCTTCATGATCCTTCCTAAGAGAGGCTTCTAGATTCCTTAAAAAAGGGCTCTGCTTTTTCTCCAAACTCCTTTGGATACCCGCCAACCTAGCTTCCAATCTTCTTTTAATAGAGCAGATATTACCAAACACTTTTCTATTCCACTCATGCAAAACAGAACTCATATTACTAAGATTATGCTTCAGCTGCCAGGAAGAATTCCAATTTTTGTCAACAAACTCCTTATAACTAGGATGCTCAGCCCAAGCTATTTGAAATCTGAAAGGTTTTACCCTGCCAGCCTTAGGAGGGGACTTGCTAAAATAAGACACTATGGGGGAGTGATCAGAGCTGGTCCTAGGCAAAATTTCTACCCAACTCAAGGGGAAAAGATCCGTCCAATTAGCTGAGACAAGAGTTCTATCTAACTTGACAAAGATAGAGTTGTTAGTCCAGGTAAAAGAGTTTCCTTTCGAAGGCAGCTCCCTCAGGCCACTAGTAAATACCCAATCTCTGAAGGCTAAACTTCCATGATTAAGCTTCCTCACCCCACCTTTTTTCTCTCTCAAGGAAATGATGGAGTTAAAATCCCCAGTCAAAAACCAATACATCTTATCGGGAGGAGTAATTTGTCTCAGACAGTCCCAGAGTCTAACTCTATCATTATCAGGAGGTTTAGCATAGACAAACGTGCCAAACATATTAATACTACCAACCCTGATATCAGTGTGGATAAATTGCTCCTCGGCCTTCAGAATATTAATGTTCACATTATGGTTCCAGAACAGCCAGAGGCCACCACTGAAACCTCTAGCATCAATCTTAAAGGAGTTAGGGAAAAGAATTCTATGCATAATCCTATCAGCATTCAGACCACTGATTCTAGGTTCACACAGAAACAGAACATCAGGCTTATGAGTGGCCAGTAAATTCTTAATAGCAGGAAGGAAACTACTCTTACCCGCACCTCTAACATTCCAAGAAATTATCTTAATGTTGCACACCATTATAAAACAAACAGATACAGGATACTGAAAGAAACCACATAAAACGATGCATACAGACACAAATTATCACGCAGCATCAGGCAGTACCCAGGGATAAATTATCCATCTTAGGAGGAATCATCTCCACATTATCATTATTGCATTCCATATTAACAGAAAGTGAAGCATTCTCCCTAGAAGAGTCAGAGATAGGAGACTTAGCTGGGCTATGAAAATTTTCATCAAGCTCATTCTCTTCCTCTGGAACAGGATGGTCTGCCTTCTTCTTGGCACTACCAGGTGGGCTCCTCCTGCTGATTCCATCTGATTCAACAGCTTCCTTGCTGGCAGAAGATCCATGTTCCTTGTTCTCATCCCGCTCTTCTGCAAGGGACTCAAAACTGTTCTTGGTGAAAGACGGCTTTTGTTGAGCCTCCTCTTTCTTTCCACTCGGTTTTACCAACTTTTTCTTCTGTGCAGGAGCTTCTGGTTTTGATTTCTCCACTCCTCCCCCAATAGGCTTTTGCATCTCTGACTTAGCAGCTGGTTTCTTAGAATTCTGCCTCCTCTTTCTAGTGACCTTCATCCATGGTCCAAAGTTCTCATTGAGGATCGATTCATCTTTCACAGTATTATTTTGGACCATCCTGTAACCACCTTCATTAACAACTTCCTCTTCATTTTCTAACAGCGGACAAACTTCTCTGAGGTGTCCATATCTCCCACAGTTGAAACACAGAAGGTGAAGACCAGTATACTCCACCCTCTGGATACCATTAAACATCCTAAATTTTCCAACTAGGGGCTGTGATAGATCTATGTTAATACAGACTCTACCACGCAAGGAGTTTCCCAGACTTGTCTTAACAATATCTACCTTCCGCACCGTTCCCAACTTACTGCCTATGAGTGACAGACACTTCTCAGTCAAGAACTCCATTCTCAAATCAGGAAAACTAGTCCACACATCTAACTTTTCTAGGGCCTCAGATTCTATGTCAAAATTCCTTGCCCATCTCCTCACAGTTAGGTAGTGGTCTGCTATGAGCCAGGGCCCCCCATAGAGAGCCATGTCTCTATCTTCTTTCAATTCAAATTTTACTGAGAAATATCCGTTTCCCACAAAGAAAACTTCAAACTTTCCTTTCGTCTTCCATCTCTGATTAAGCCTTTCCGACAAGATTTGAATTGGAAAAGTTTTACCTAATAGCTTGACGATTACCGCGTTCCTCCATTCTTTGTTGATTTCCGAAATCCACTCCTTCGGAAACGACACATTGGGGCATAAGGGATCATCATCGGCCAGGTCTTCTTCCTCTTCTCCTTCTTGGTCTGAAAGTTCTTCCTCTGAAACCCACATATTGTTTCTTTCCTGTCTAAGTGCTTCACTATACGAAGATTTCCCACCTGATGCGGACCCCCCGAAGTTGCCAGGCACGTTCACCGCTGGGAAGCTCTTATCAATCTCCCAGTCCGACACAGTTCTCTTCTTCTTATTGATCTTCACCACTTCATGCTCTCTTTCTTCCGCTTGGAAGACGAAATCCATACTTCAGGCCCGCAGAAATACTCACCACCGATACTGCAAGATTCCCAGAAGGGAGCCCACACCGCCACCGCCGGATGCGAGCCGGACTAGAGACACTCGAAGACGAAATATCGTTACCACCAGCGATGGAGGCCAGATTCGAAGACGGGAGAAGAGAGGGATTTCGCCGAGGGGGCGAAATAACCCTAGAAAGGGAGGAGGACGCGCCGCGCGTACCTAACTCTCATCATTTGTCATATCAATTTTGTACTTGTTTTTCTCTCCGTTTTTTCTACCTACTTTTCTAGTTGATCCTTCTTAAGTAGCTAGTAGTATGGTTTGTAGCTTCCCTTAATAAAGCTTTACTTAGATTATGAAGAAGTTTTTTTTTCTTCTGCAAGACATAATATTTCACAGTCTCATCCAGCCCTAATCATCCATCTTCCACATACCTTCAATCAAATATGGTTGGCAAACGGTTTGAAATAACCATTTTTTGGTTTAGTGGCCGAATTTTTTAACTGTTTTACTCAAGATTGGTTATTTTTATTATTGCAATTAACTAAAGTAAAGTTTCGTTTGCTTTACACATTTGGAATTTAAACTTCACTTATCCACAATAACTAAACTTGTATTACTTTATTTTTTTCCCAATAATATTAAACTTAACCTAATATACTTTTGTTTTTACCCTTTGTTAGTCAATTAGGTTTCCTACTTCCTTTATTGTTTGTCTTTCTTCACCTCACCTCACCCACGTTGTTGACTCACACGTGAATCGTCTTAGTACTCATCATTATCCTTCATCAGAATCACCGCCACCAGCGACACCAGTCATCGACTCACTGTCTACCAACTCATCTTACCATCGGCCCACCTCTGATTGTTGCATCACTTATTGAATAGGTAGATGGGTTCCACCCTATGACAGTCTATTACATTAAGAACTACCCTAGAAAGTCTTCAAATTGTAGATTCACATAATGATATTTCACTCTAGTGTGTATCAATAGGAAATTTGTGCCTTTTCATTCTTATGAAAAGAGTATGGGTAATAAAGTTGCTGCTTATTAGGCCTGAATTTTTTTTTAAAGTTTAACCATTTGTCTATTAAGGAAGGAGATTGTAGGATCAATGGGGCTGACAGAGTCTGTCTGGGTTGTTAGACTTGGACAGACTCTCTCAATCAAAATGTGATGGACAAAGTCAATCTTATGGGATAGATGGAGCTGACATAGTCTTTCTGGTTTGTTAGACCCAGACAGACTAGCTTGGGAAGTGGAAGCAGTCAATTGATGGTTTAATTTCAAGAGTTCCAAGTTGTAAGTCATCAAAATACGTTAACTCTTTCAGTGAATGGACAAAGTCTATCAACAAAACTTAAATGCATGAATGAGAAACTTTATTGATAGACTTTTTAGGGTTACAAGAAAGTATCTTATACTTGGGGTTAGGCAAAGACTCTACCTAATGCCTACACTCACTCCTCAACGAATAAATCAATACAACAAATAGATAAATAAGTGTAAAAGCTCGCTACATATATGAATTGTAGCTTGTAATAGGAGACATGTCTCTTTTTCCTGGTGATTTTCCCTAATATAGGAAGTATTGGGCGGGAAAGCACACTTGCAACTGAAAACTCACGCTCTTTATGTAGCATAACCTCTAGAGCTGTTGAGGGAGTTCATTTTTGAAAATTTGGGGATCGAACCGTTTTTCACCACAAATTTTTGACCTGACTTGTCTTGAGGTTGTGGCTACGAACATTAAGGCTCAAGGAGGTTGAACGTTGTGAAACGAACGTTAAAGGCATCCAGACACATTCCTTGGACGTAAATTTCACAAGTTGTTATATCTGACAGCGCGCTCAGCCATAAAGCATCGGACGAACTCTCTTGGTTAGAGAAACTCTTTCATTGGTTAGACAAACTTTTTCACCATATTCTGTGTTTGTTGCAGCAGGGTTTGTCATTCTGCTCAACAGACTCCATGCACATGGAAGGATTCAATCTCAGCAACACACAAGGTTCCAACATTTATTCATTGACTCTATTTGCGCGTAGATTGAGTCATCATTGACAAAACCCAAAAGTTCCAACAGAGACAACTTTCATTTAAAAAAGTTCAATTATTTTAGAAAGTTCAGTAATTTTATAAAGTTCTATTATTTTTTTGTTTTAGGAAGTTTAAATTTGGATGTATTGATTAGAAGGGTTATATTTTTTAAAATTAAAATGGTGACCGGCTAAATCAATATTATCAAAAAGTTCAAGTATAAATAAAAATTATAATTCATTTTCAAACTTTGGTTAAGGGTTAACCGAAATAACAATATACTTAACCCTACAAATAGATAGTTAATCAGCTATTGTATACTACATTAAAATGTAGTAATTAGTATGAAAAATAAAAATATACCATTACTAATCATAATTTATGATCTTGGAAGTATTATGCATCATGAATACATTTTGGTAAAGTTAATATATGTTTTTAAGCAAGCATGTATTTCGTATTTAAAAAGTGACACTAGTGCGGGCGGAAGCATAAAAGACGGTCAAAAACGCTCAAAACGACGGTTCTAAACCTTCTTTTAAACTGTCGTCGTTTTTTGTCACCTGTCTTAAGCGACGGTTTGAAAACTGTCTTTTAAGATGATATTAACGACAGTTTTGGTTGAAACGTCTGTAAAAGCTCTTGAGCGCAAAAATAAGTTAATTTAGTCTTCGTGCGCCTAGAATAATTTGTAATCTTTGGTGTTGTCTGGGATTCAAACCCACAACCCATGGTAAAATCCCACGTGTGCATGCACCCCCTACCAACTATGCTACGGCATCAAACTTGTTTATTTTATGAACAAAACATATATATGTAGCATTTATAACTTAATCTTTTAATAATTGGAATTCTAATTGTTATTCAAACTTATGTTAATTATAAGCATTGTATTATATACATACTAAAGCTAGATATTATAAGATTACATATATGTACATATAGTTACAATGTTAATTATAAAAAGACTATAATTTACCAAAGTAGTAAATTCTAATTGTAAAATACAAATTTTTTAAAATTATATATACATATAATATCTCATACCTATTTTGTGAAATTTAACCATCATGTAAACTAATTTAAATATTTATTACTTTATACTATTTTTCAAACTTTGTTAATCTGTGTTTAAACATATTACTAAACCGTGTCTTTTAACATATTTTAAAAGACGGTTTCCAACAAACCCTCGTTTAAGTTCTGTTTTAAAAGACGGTTTAAGGCAGACCATCATTTAAGTTCTGTTTTACAAGACGGTTTTGACGAACCGTCGTTTAACCACTATTGAAGAGCTGTAATAAAAGAGTTTTAAGAGACGGTTCATTCAAAATTGTCTTTTAAAATCTAAGACAAAATGACGGTTAATGAAAAACCGTCTTTTTTTAAGGTTTAAAAACGACGGTTCCGTCGAACCGTCTTTTAAAATTAAACCGCGAGATAATAAAAGACGGTTTACCAATAACCGTCTTTTAAATAGATAGTATAAAAGACGGTTCTTCTACAACCGTCTTAAAAGATGTCTTACCGCCAAAAAATAGCTTTAAATGACAGTTTATCATCAACCGTCTTAAAAAGTCACCCGCGCGCGTGGAATGAGGTATTTAAGACGGTTTTATAATGGACTGTCTTTTATAAGCCGTCGGTTTAGATAATTTGTCTACTAGTGTGAATTTTTTCTAACAAAATCAATCTTCTTTAAAAATAAAATGAATCTTATTAAATTTAAGGTAATGGTCAATCAGGTGAAGAAGCTAATGTGATTCTCATTAATCACCACCCAAGAAAAAGAATCCTACTTCTATACATTCTTACGAAGAAGAAGAAAACCCTACTCCTATAAAACCTATCCTAGAACGGCTACCACCATTGAAGAAGCTGTAATCATTGAAAGGGTTAATGTGATTTGGATTAACCACCACCTAAGAAAAAGAAATACCCCCATACAACCTTACCAAGATAAAGAAAACTCACTCCCATATAACCCACCCAAGAAAAGTAAATCCTACCCCACATAAACCCTAGAATGGCTAACACCGTCGAAGAATACAAATATGGTTCAGTTATTAATTTCATCCAAAAAAATAACCCTACTCTCTATCACCCTAGGTTGACTAGCAACGTCGAAGAAAGTAGCACCGTTGAAACATTAATTGTAGTGTAACACCCCTAATCCTAATCCTGTAATGACGTCATAATTCGTAGTATAATAAATAGCGAATCGCAGCGGAAAATAAACTATCTAACCCTGGTGTTACACGCCGTCACTCACCCTTGTGAGTAACAAGGCATCCTTACTCTTTCCAACATAACAACTTCTCACGCTGTGACGAACAGATACTGAGCACTCTAAATATTACAACCATTTCCAACTAAATGAGCAACTAAATGAATACAACATCCTTCCTAATACAATACAAAATAAAACCGACGGTGTTTGTTGAAACACTTCAGCTACCCCGAGTCCCACGCTCCGGCTTGAGTCTTCTTCAACAACCTGGAATTTTTGGCCCACTAAAGGGCTCAGCAATCGAAATGCTGGTATGCTAAATGTGATCTTAAGTCATCTAGATTCCTTTAGTCGTTTTAGCCATCTTGATATTAGGTTCATTACATAAAATACCGGTTATACTGATAACATAAATAACTGTAAACAATTAACAACCACATAATAATCCACCTGTAAACACCAGTGTACAATAGTACACAACACCAATAACCACACAACAATAGCCCATAGCAATAACCAATAATCATACATTAACACACCTTAACAATAACCAAACAAGATACACGTATTATACTGCACTTGTTAGTTAGTCACTTGGCTCTTATTCTGAAAACCAATCATTTAACCTTTTCCAATTAATTTCCATCTCAAGTGTCATGTTAAGACAAACCTTTAATAACTTTTATTAATGGACAGTGTGTCCCCTGGGTTCCAGAGGAACCGTTACCAGCTGACCTTATGGCCCTGGATAATTGACCGATCCGGTCGAACCTGTGCACCAACGGCAGTGCCCTCCGCCATCCCCGAATGTGGCTGATGGATTTCCTTGAGTGACTCCCCATTGAAGTCCCTCGTAGTGATCACAATGCGCAACCAGAAGGTCGAAACGATCTGGATTCCTCTCTTTATAAGTTAGCCCTTTTGTCAGTGACATAATAACCAATCCTTGAGTTAAGACTATAACAGTTGACCATTGTTAGGTTCAATAATACCTAAAGGTCAGTTAGTCCCCTTTTTTTGATGTACAATCTTTAGTCACAAGACATTCGCGTATAAAATACAACGCAACAGTTTGAGCAATCCCACATACAATATCATTCACATAAAATCATAGATATCGTTCTTAAACATTTAAACACACAATGCCTGGACCTTAGGATAATCCTTAGGACATTCAGACCACACAATTAACATACCGTTCACCGTGACAACAGCTAGCTTGACAGTTCACGCTCTAGTAACCCTTCCCGTACGCTGTTATTTATACATACAATAACGGGTATTATTAATATGACTATCCACTAAATATTACAGTATTGTCTTTGTATAGTTTATTCTCGTCGTATAATAACTTTGTATGTTATTTATTTTCCCCTGTTACCTTAACAGCGGTTCTAGATAACCAACCAGTTCATTATTTTGTGAAACTCACATGTGATAATGATTTATTATTTGTACGGTACATCTTTATCTTATTAATTATTTACTTACAATTATTTCCACTTCTCATCTATATTTATCCCTTGGTCATTTATTATAACCAAAATTATTTTATACACTTTATATTATATTCCTTAATATACCATAATACATTATATTACTCAGTTTACCCCTTTCCTTATTAAATTACAAAACCAATCTTAATATTTCGGTATTTATATATTATACCCAACAACTTAATAAATTACTAAACAACCACATATAAATTTCCGGTAATCATATTTGATCCCATTAGCCTTTACAACTTACTAAATAACCATATATTTTATAATTTACTAAATACCCTTATAAATTTCGAAAATTGTAAAACAATTATATTAACTTCTGTAAATTGCCAAATAACCTTATAACTTTTATAATTCACCAATTACTCTTATTATTTCGGTTATTACAAATTAATACCACCAACTTTTATAAATTACCAATTAAGCTCATAAGCTTTTCGGTTTATTCATATAGTTTTCTTTATTAACACTTTTAACCCAAAACTTTATATAAGTTACATACTAACTTATAATCTATAGTTTAAATATTTTATTTCTTAAAATAACCAAAGTAACTCATATCTTTTCTTAAACTGCATTTCGCCCACATCAATTTTCTATCTTTTATATATATATACTTCCATAAATTACATATTCACCCCAAAACTTTTATAACCTTAATATTTTATGTCATAAATCATTTAAACCCAAAGCTTTTGGTCAACACTTTGACCAAGACTTAATTTCATAATTAATACTTTAATATGCCCATAAATCATATGTAATTCGGTTTCACTCCCAAATTTCTCAATAATTATAAAATAGTCCCAAACTTTATAAATTGCTATTTAAACACTTAAACACTTATTTAAATTCACCAAAATTCATAATATAATTCCAACCTTATATTACAATATAGATATACCAAACAACTCCTTAAGTCCTCGGTTTTTATTATTTGTACTCCAAACTTTTCAAAATTTACATTTTAACCACTTAACTTATTAAACTAGCCATTTAAATACTTGTAGCTATTTTTAATATTCCCAAAATTTATAATATAAGTTAGTACACTTATATATTTTCGAAAATCACCTAAATCATATACTAAGCTCTCGGCCTTAATTAAATTTTATCATATGGTTTTAAAACTTGTTTTAAACTTTATAATAAATATATATAAATGTATATAAGTCATATAACACTTCTAAAAATTATGCTAATGACTTAGAATGATTATAAGCTAAAAATAGAACATAAAATTCATAACCCATTCGGTTTCATCATCTATGTAACATAATTAATTTTTATGACTTAACTATATATCTTAAGGTAATAATCTTACCTTATATGTTATAAATTATTTTCTTGACAATATAACCCATATTTTTCGGTTTTAATTTATGTAATGGTTATACATAATTTTATACTAAAGTTTGAAGCTTAAATCAAGCTTAAACTTAATAAACCTTACTTATACAAACTTACCCCTTAAATCAAGATAATTCTTGTACTTGATTTTTCCTTGAACTCCAAGCTTCTCCAATGATATTTTCTTGAAGAACTTTCGGCCTCCTTATGAATATTTAGGAGATTCATTTGTTAGACTTCTAACAAGAATTTATAAATAACACTTGTAGTAATTTTACAAGAGTTTACCTTAGGAATTTATCAAGGTATTATTGATACACCTTGGGATGGTTGTAGAGTTAGATTCCTTCATGAAATGATGAAGAGAAACAAGGTTTAGAAGCTCATAATTTTCGGAGATAGGTTAAGGAACTCGTTTAGGACTTTCTCCACAACTTACCAAAATTTCCAGATTGCGCACTCTCTACGGTTTTTGTCACCCAGAGCTGAAATGACCACCAAAATTTATGATCCTTATATGCCTGGAAAGCTAATTCAAAGAGGAACAACTTTTGTGTTGAGAAGTTTTTGAGAAAACTTACGGAAAATTCAGAATAGCTCCCGAGATGAGACCTATTGAACAGATTTCTGCTGTGAACCACTTCGCCTTGTTTTGTTCACCCAGAACGGAATACACCATGAAAAATTATGTTCTTTATATGTATGGAAAGCTGATTCGAAGAGGAACAACTTTGATGTTGGGAAGATTTCGAGATCTCTTACCAAAAATTACAGAATCGCTCCCGAAGTCAGACCTCTTGCACAGATCTGTTACCCGATTCTTGTCTTGTTGAATTAGCTAAGAGTTTTGACATAAAATGAAGGTAGATCTTAAACCTCCATTAATGGAGCTTGAAGCTAGGGAAGAAGAAGAAAAAGAAAGAGCAAAAGATAACTCACCAATCGGCCAAGTGAAAGGCAGAAGAGAATGAGACTTCGTAAGTCTTAAGATAAGGCAATTGTGAAGATTTTCTTTTGTTAAATTAATGCTAGTTTGATTAGTCTTGTATTTAATTTATCCATAGACTTTTGGCTCAATAATATCCCTTATTTGATTGCTGTCATTATTGATTTACTAAAGTCCTCAATTGATGGCAAGGAATCGTTTGACTAGAAGGGAATTAATGGAGCTTTGTTGGCTACTTAAAACTAGAAGACAAATGTAAGTTAGGTAGGTCCAATTCTTTTACAATTTAAATGTTGATTTGTTTTTGTCTTCTCCTTTGCTCACTCACGTAAATTGGCTTGAATGGGCATCAGATTTCTTTGTCATTTGAATTATAAAAACATGCTAGGTTAGCTAGGTATTTTAGTTGAATTTTTATAAGGCAAGTAAGACTTCTTTTTCCTTAGCAAAATCGGACTCTAGTGCTTGTTTGGAGACAATTAATTTTGTTTGTGTTAGGCAATTGATTTGGCATTGTTAGGTAGTTGTCTCCTTGAATAATCAACAACAATTATTCTCCTCCTTTCCTATATGTAAATCGACAGCACATGTAGTATAGAACAACTAGTTTTTGTTTGATTCTAGTAACGTATAAGGTAGTCCTAGGCCTTGTTATTTTATGTAATCAATTTTCTATGACTTTTATAAGACTAATTGCTCTTGTTTCTTGCAGGTCTACGGTTGTGGAGCCTCCATTTGATTGAATTAAATTGTTACATAGCCATATAATATATGCTAGGTGAGTTATAATATCATAAGACAATTTTTGAAGCAAAAGTTGTCTACAAATCACCCATTTTTCACGCCTGGTATGGGGACCAAATGGAGTTTATTTTTGCTTTGATTTTTGTTACACTATATTGTACTAAGACCATATTAATATGTATAATAGGTTCCAGCATTTAATTGGTACATTTTTATGGTAAAAGATTAAAGTTTAAAGGTAAAAATGCTGATTTTAGGTACCTTTTTGTCCTAAAAATCGCCCCCATTTATACAATGAATTTAGTACTGACATCAATTGATTTAGATGGTCATTTTATCCACTTTTAAGTCTATTAACTTGTGGCTCCTCAAAAACTTCAAGGTAATTGCGTAAAACGCATTTTTGTGACACCCGAAGGTGCGTTTTTGTGCTTTAAGGATTTTTCTGAGAATTAGTTAGTCGCTATGACTTCTAAGTGTTTATTGACATTATTTATAGTCAATAATAATATTATAAGGTGTTACATTAAATTATATGGGGTTATATAAACTTGTAACTCGATTTTTCGGGCTAAAGGGGCACTCTCGAGGTAAAAGGAGCGTTAAGAAATTTCCCCCGAGCTCTTTGTTTATTTCTGCAGAAGTAACTGGGAATTCTCTTTAGAATGATTAATAATAATTTTAGGAACTCTAAGAATAATTTATATAGGGGTTCGTGCCACCTTGGCACTCCTCCTAGGCATTCCCGGGTCTTTACGGGGCCCACATCGGGAACTTCCGAGAACTTATATTTTTACTCAGTTCTAACTGAGAACTTGTGTTTTAAAGATCATAAAATGATCCTTGGTTAAATTTGTATAATGTCCATAGCTTATATAATTATTTAACTTAAGGTCAGGCTTTTAACGCTCGTTTCTGACCTTAAGGAGTTTAGGCGCGTTTTTAACGCCCAAGTGTTTATATACTTTCTTAGGGTTTAATAATCCCCCAAATAATATTTATAATTCCTCAAATAATATTTATTTACTTAAATTTAATCATTTAAATGTTAGGGGTATTTCATGTAGTCATATGTATCATATAACATATGTACATACAAAAATATAAAATTTTAAATTTATTGAAACTTATTCATGTTAGATCTTATTTCAAAGAGCTCGAAATAAAATGAAAACGGTATAAAATTTATGTTATGTGAATTTATATTTAATAAACTACAACATTTTAAGGTTTTGAAAAAAAACTAAGAAAATGATTGAAGTCCACCTTTTAATAATTGACTTATCTTGTATATATGACCTAGATGGAGTTGTGTTGGGGCTTTCATAGACGATTAACCTATTATGTGGTTACAACCAGCAATGAGCTAATCGTATTGACGATTCATCAAATTTGATAATCGTAATTGATTCAAACGTCGATTTCGGTGTAAAACTACGACTACCAATTTTTCTTCTTATAACTAATAAATGACGTACAGTTTGTGGGGTTTGTGGGGTTTGTGCGCTTTTAAACTTATAAATAATTCGATATCATTTTTATCAGCTTTTGTAAATTATTAAAAAATCAACCATATAATAGATTTTGTATTCATAATAATTCATCATAAGATTTCATACTTATTTTAAAAAAATAATTTTCCAAAAATAAAAGGCTTAACCCCTTTGTTCGGTTAAGCAGATTTTGTAAAACCATTCAACTGGGTAATTTAAACAATTTAGTTAATCGAATTTCCAATTCAATAATTTAGCTATCTTTGACTGCATATACATGTAACCAAGAATTATATGTTGTGATAGAATTAACCACATCTGATGATCTATGATCTGTACTGAATTCCACTTATACATTACTTTAACAACAATTACTTTTTCAAAATAAGTGATTCATTATATAGATAACAACCAGATTACAAGATAAAGGATCATTAAAACTAAAGCACCACCCCAATGACATGAGGTAGTAACTATCATCAGACAAATACCAAAAGCTA
Organism: Limonium bicolor; assembly: GCA_023374045.1. Classification (NCBI taxonomy): domain Eukaryota; kingdom Viridiplantae; phylum Streptophyta; class Magnoliopsida; order Caryophyllales; family Plumbaginaceae; genus Limonium; species Limonium bicolor. The sequence goes on from JAIOTZ010000059.1 coordinate 95,426, forward strand.
GACCAAACAAACTATCATCCATCATCGACATGTCCCTCACTCACCACCACCCAAATAAAGACGGAGAAGAGCTAACAAAAGCTTGCGAGCCCAAAAC